>JAWPHD010010619.1:0-91877 GCA_037043455.1 Cyrtodaria siliqua
GATACAAACAGCTTAAGGATCAAATAATCTGAATGTTAGCAGACACATTCACATTTGGTCTTCAAACAATCCAGTTTCTACAAGATTTGCACCATACATGCATTAGTTTATTTGGCTTGCTGGAATTATTTAATAAACAAATATATATTAAAAGGACGTCCATGCGGGTCATATTGGACTACAGACTACTGTGGGTTTTTTCTTTTTAATTTAAACCCCAAATCCATTTCTGTAACGTTAAGGATTGTAGGTGCAATAGTTACACATTACAGCACTTAAAGTGTTGGTTCCTTGTCAGGTCAATGTGGCCTGATGACAATACATAATGCATGTTTTCATGACTTTGAGGTGGGTGTTATGCTTTTGAAGTTACAATTTCCATGAGGTAATGGTGACCTTAACCTTTGACCTACTGATCCCAAAAACAATATGGTTCCTCTGACCAAGGGCAAAGTGCCTATAACATTTCAGGACAGTGCGTTTTATGCTTTTAGTTATCACACAGAATGCATATTTCCAGGAAGTCATGGCAACCTATAAGGTCAAATACTTTTAAAGGGACACATGGCAATCTTGAAGTCTTTACAATTAGCCTCTTGATTCATGTATCCAGTTCCGGTATCAGTTTTGACTTTAAATCTGCTTGCATATATTTAAATACCATTTAAGTTTTTAACTTTTTTCGTTATTCTATAATAGATTTGAATATATTATTGGTGAAATGTAATCAACAGTTAGTAATATGCAAAAACAATTAAGTTTATACTATTCTTATAATTAATATTAATATTAATGACTTAACAAATGCAATTAATGTAGAAAAATTAACGGGACGCCACGAGTGTTTAAAAAATCAAGATTGCCGTGTGTGCCTTTAAAGTCAGGATGCAGGTTAAAGGAATGGATAGAGATGACAACGGAAAAAATGATCCCTAAGTGTCTGCCATGTTAGGCAGGCGATACAGCAATAGGGTTCCTTCTCTCACCAAGGGCAATGTACCACTGACGTTTCATGATAGTTTGTTGAATGTTGTAATGTCATTTTCAGCACATTATAGGCTATAATTATGACTGTTGATTTTTTTGTAATGGAAGCAGACCTCCCATTTTTTGGCGATAGAACCAGTTCTGTATACCTTCCGTAAGAATCGACACTGTCTAACTTGACAAAATCGAGGTCACAGTGGAATTCGAACCTATAGCGGTGAGAGGCGAGAAGGTTTCAAATGCAGCATCATGACCATCCAAGCCACTGAAGCACTTTTCATGAGGGTGGGTTTCCTGCATTTGAATATTTTTCGTAATATTTTGAGTTCTTCAAACCAATATAGACAGCACCATAAATGTTGTTAAGTTTAATGAAGATCCAACCAAAATGCTATGTACCTACTTTTGTACGGACAAGTTTAATTCAAGAAGATCTGATGGAAAGAACGGACATGTTTTCCTTTATAAAGATATATATATGGTTTAATGGTACTGTAAATGTGCCAATGGTGCCTCTGCATAGATGTATATACTGAATTACAGAATAGTACAGGACATCATATAATTTTTGCCAAATACTATTGTATTATAAAGCACGACATCAATAAAGTATTGTACTCCAGATGCAGCTGGTCTTGCAAGAAGACCTCGATTTGATAGAACTCGAGTTGAAATAATTTTGATAAAATATGGAATGGACAACACGCAACAACCACATATTGTGTTTTTTCTTTTATTTCTGTGATACTGCTTAGGTATGTAATATCTGAATGTTTATCAAAGCTATATTTTACAATCAGGCAATGCAATCTTCATATAATTATAAAATAATATAATCTATTTAGAGTTCTAATCTTTATCTTCATCGTATCAACGTTCAGCACACACACACACACATAATATATCTATCTGTATATAACAAAATTGCATCTAACTGTATATCTGCCACTCAATATTTACATTTATTTAGATACAAGCTCCCTTTACTTTCAATGTAACAGGAATTAACGGGAAACGTCAATAATCGCCCGTAGTGACTATTCTTATTGATGTGTCCCTCAAAATATTGAGGTCAAATATTATAATACACACATTTTCCAAAAGTCAATTCCCCCGGACATAAATTGTCTCGCGAGATTTAGAATTATAATGCACACATTTTCCAAAAGCCAATTCCCCCGAACATAAATTGTCTCGCGAGATTTAGAATTATAATGCACACATTTTGCAAAATCCAATTCCCCCGAACATAAATTGTCTCGCGAGATTTAGGATTATAAGACGCACATGTATCGATTTTCAGAATGTTAACATTTTGAGAATGTATACATTTTCAGAGAGCTAAGGGAGGTAATCGTACGGATGTTGTTATAATTATAATGCACCCAATGTCATGTGCGGGTTATAATAAAAATGGTAACATTTTCAGAATGTATACATTTTTTCAGAGAGCTAAAATTGTATGGATTTTGATAATAATGATAACACGTACACAATCGTAGCAATGTGGTGATTATAATGAAAATGTTAACATTTTCAGAATGTATACATTTTTTCAGAGAGCTAAAAATGTATGGATTTTGATAATAATGATAACACGTACAACATCGTAGAAATGTGGTGATTATAATAATTCAGTTAAACATATAGTAAAAATTAATTATAATCACAGGGTCACCTACGGCTTTCCATAGTTTTGGTAACGAGTGGTGCAGTTGATTTGCTAGGTATATTTAAAAAGTGTAGCACTAGTGACCTCTGTTGTATCATCGTGTTTTGTGATCAGGAAAAAAACCAATGGATTATGTTTTAAGCAACAAAAAAAACAGGTCTTAATACCGAAGAAATGTACATAGTTATATCTGTATACTTAGTATAGATAAACGTGCTTGTTTAGTTTTATTTCAATTTCCCACAACAAACACGAGCAATAAAAAAGTCAGTTAATAATAAAGAAACGGTTATAAGGTTAATTTATGCTTGACATACATGAATGCAATGGTAGTGCCTGCAAGATTTGACAAATTAGATAGAGACGGTTTGGTCACATTTGTGAACATTTAACCGTTCAAACATAATATACTGAAGGGATAAAGAAACGCAGGGTAAACTTTGAAGATGATTCTAGGTTAGATGTCGAGTATAATGTTCAATATTTTTAAGTAAGAATGAAGATTAATGCATGCATAACAAACTTCACAAACAATGATTTGTGTCTGGTAAGTGATTTAGGAGTAAATGAAGGGAATTGAAGGGGACCCCCTGTAATGTGAAATCGAAATGGACTGATATTGACGAGCCAGACCCCCTGTAATGTGAAATCGAAATGGACTGATGCTGGGAACTTCTCGTCAATTCTCGTCAATGCCGTACAGTAATTTTCGTGTATTTAAGGGGTGAAATTCACGAGTATTGGTAAAAAGCTGATGCCTTTCATTCCTAAAGCGGTTACGTCGGAAAATAAAATGCTCTGCACCTTCAAATTCATTTCCACAATTACAAATCGGATTATCCCTTAGATGGTTAATATATAGATCAGCGTTTAAGTTACTGCAATTGTTTCTTAAACGGGCATGTTGAACTGCTAGGTATCCGTACAAAAAGAATTTGGGTACAAATTGAGGTTTAAAATGCTCTTTCAGTTTGCTTTTGAAGGTTAAAAGTGAAGGTGACTCACGAATACATATATCAAGTTCATTCCATAGTTTAAGTGCGGAAGGAATAATTTACCTTGAGTACAATTCTGTACGTCTGGATAATGTTACAAAATTGGAGTTATTTCTTAAATTATAAGAGTTTGAATCGGATATAGTTGAAGGAAATATTTCGTTCAAATAGCTAAGTAAGTCTCCATTTTTTTCTTTATAAACTAAAAAAAGGTTTTTGTATTTTTCTCCTATCTTCCAAAGAAACCCAACCAATTTCATTTAATAACTTTTCTATAGATCTATACAGAACGTGTGAGACCCGTTACGATTCTTGCGGCTTCATATTGTATTTTTTCAAGAGTATGCTTTTTATAAATAGAACAATTATCCCATACTATTGATGCATATTATAATATAGGTCGAAGATAAGATATGTATATTTGGTTTAGAGTTTTGCGTTACAAATTAAATTTCATCAATCTCATTGAACCGAGAACTTTGGAAGCTGAAGATACGATATTTGAAATATGCTCATGCCAGGTCCCATCATTACTAAATGTTTTCCAGGTCAACGAAGGTAATTTGTGTATTATCAAAAAGTAAAGCTTGCATTTGTCTATCTATCAGAGAACAGAACATAACTTCTGTTTTAGACAGATTGAAATTGACTAGCCACTCTTTTGCCCAAAGAGATATCTTTCGCAAATCATTGTTAATTACAGTTTCCATGTATTTAGTGTCCGATGTAGATACTGTAAGAGAGCTATCGTCAGCAAAAAGTCTAGTTGTGCTATTTAAAGAATCAGCAATATCATTTACATAAATTAAAAACAATAATGGTCCTAGAACAAAACCTTGTGGTACACCTGAATTTAAGTATTTTATTTCTGAAAAGGAAGATTGAACAAAGACCCTTTGATTTCGATTTGTCAAATAGTTAGTTATCCATTTAATTAGACTGCCTAATATTCCGTGTTGACGAAGTTTGAAAATTAGACCTTTATGCCACACACAATCGAATGCCTTTGACACGATCAAGAATCTTGGCGGCAAACGATGAAAAACGATGAAAATGCAAAATCGCTTGATGCCCCTAATATATTTCTGAATTAACTTTATATGAAATACTTAAATTACAAAAGAAAACATTTTTTCGGCTTGACTGTTTTAAATATACAGTAAATTATGCTCAGAATTATATTGCGCTAGAATAAAGGTTCGTACTTTGGCATATCACTTCGCCGTCAAAACGTTCAAAATACGCACCACCAAATCATTCACATAGGGTTCCAGAACAGCATTTTGCTTACCAGCACTTTTCAGTATCACATAGCTCTTAACAACCTACCTTAAATTAAATTACTGACTTAAAATATATATCAAAATGTAGAAAATAAGTCGTGTTTCTTTCGACTGTTTACTTGATAGTCGGTGGTGTCACGGTGTGGAAGTTCTGTTCGCCATTTTGATATTCTAACTATGGTCATGTGACAAATTATCATGTGATCGCAGGCTACTTTTTTAGACGTTGACAGAGGTCAATGTAATGGCATCGGAGAGATTGCGTTGTCAGTAGGTTAAAGACACATTTCTCAACTGAATATAGTCGTTGAAAAATCATGGATAGCATGCTTTTTAACTGCTTACTTCTCGCTGACTGATTACCACAGAGACATTATATTGAGGCCGCATCACAGTTTTTTTCTTTTCATTTACTATTACCTTAGTTTTTGATAGAATATATATTGTAACTAAAAACACTAGTTTATTATGGGGGAGCATATAGTCGCCACCTTTTCCGTCCGTCCGTGTGTCCGTGCATCACACTTTTTTTCCGGAGCATAACTCAAAAAGTATGCTTGATTAAAGTTCGTGTGAATGATTAGGACAATGAGACGGAGTGCAGTTCATAGGAACCATAACTAGTGTTGTTCCGATTAATCGATTTGATCGATCATCGATCAGTTATGCCTTTGATCTGATTAATCGATTACAATTTTTCATGATCAACTACACTCGCTTGTTGGAAATTATGGCTAAAATGTATAAGAAAATAAAATGAGTTATAATTTTGCAACAAGTAATCACATATTTATAGTGGGTATCATATTCACAACTTGTTTTGTTTAAGTATATGTTGGTCAATTTCATTCAGTTACTTTATTACCAGAACATACTTGAAATGTGATTCCTTTCTTCATTTATAATATAGTCTGAAAAAGGCTTACACTTTTATAGCAGCCAAGTTTAATCTATTAATGATCGATCATCGGTCGGTTAAATATTCTGATGATCGATCATGAATTTTCAGTTGATTCCCAACACACACCATAACTCTAGCTTCACTACTTTTTTTAATTATCTCCCTTTTTTGAAAAATCTTATCCGGAGCATAATAGAGTTCCGTACGGATTCATTTTTAATAAGGAAGCACTCGCACTAAACATTACTTTTTTCTGTGTAAGTTTCGGGATGCATCCATCGGTTCTACCGATTCTCTTGTTGTTATTATTAATATCAGAAAACAAACAACAACCCACAAACTAGAAGTGATAATTTTACTGCACCATATATTAATATTAGTTCCACCTATGGCCCATATGAGGTTGTCCATACGACGGACGGACAACGGACGGACGAAGAGTGATTCCAAACATCACATCGAGCCTTCGGCTCAGGTGATCAAAAACACTGACAGACGACAACGATTTTTGAATTTTTAAATCCCGATGAGTTTCTTGCATTTGAGATTTACTAAAACATGGCAGAGAAGTAACTGATAATAGAGTATATTGTGCTAAAAATACAAAAAACTTTTAATTGTTAACACAAATCCATCTAATCATAGTTGTTTTAACATATATACAAGTGCACATAAAATGTAAAACGGTTATAATTTTTACTATATTATTATACACTCTTTATGGGACGGGCCTCATCCTTTGACAAAAAACTAATAATCTCAATTTCCTTGTGCAAATGTATTTCTAACAGCGATTTACAGTTACCTTTAGAAATTCTATCCCCCGCAAATACAATAGGCTCGAAATGTGTCTTTAAGAAACGTGGTACATATGTTGTAAATGTTGCCTCTTGATAGCGGTATAGCGACTTTAAATAGAGTGCTTCACTGAAACAGACTTTAGTATAGCTGTTTTCATGTTCGTAGGGATTCTACCAACTGAAATGATGCAGCTTGTATAGATTAACATATTGTTAAATCTCAAACTTAAAGATATTTCTTTATCACAATGCTAAACTAGTTAATTAATAAAATTGACTGTAATATCAGACCGCGGCCTTCGGCCTTGGGCCTATATGACAACCATTGGACCAATAACTGGACCAATATGAATTGATTTAAATAGAGGGGATGTTGCACTATTCTGAAACCTGTTTTAGTGAAAAAAAGGGGCTTTAAAAACATTAAGGAATTTGAAATAAATATCGAAATACCATAACAATACAGAAGATATGACCTATTGGAAATAGGAAAAAACCCATAAATGATGGCGGCAATCTTGAAACGATAACGTCATCCAGCCATATTACCATATATGGCCTACTGGTAAATATTGTTTAAAGCAAATAAATCAGCAAGTACATAATAAGTATACTAATTATTATAAGTTTAAAACGTATATATAGTTTGCTCATTTTATAATTGTACATTCATTTGCACTGATTTGCTTTGCTATAAATGATATTAACCAGTATTCCATGTATGGTAAAAGGGACTGATGACTTCATCATTCCAAGATTGCCGCCTCCATCAGTGGCATAGCTAGCAGCTTGTTAAGAAAGTTTATCCTTTCAAGATATAAAACTATTTGTGATTAACATTTGCATACTTGGACTAAGTCTAAGAATATTCTCAAAAATGGTTGATGCATTCAAGGCCTCAGCTCAAAAGTGCAAATCGGTTGTAGTCCATTTGTTAATTTGGAATTTGTTTATAATAGGCCATATCTCCTATTCTTTATTTGAGATGTTCGATCATTTCTACATTTTTCAGAGATAACGATAAAACATATCATAGAATAGTGCAAACAAAACAAAAACATTTTAATAAATTATATAATTAAAACTACAACCAAGGTTTACTTCGCCGACCACACAACTTAAAGGTAGTCAGTGATCCGACAACGAATCTTCCGTTACATCCTTTGCCTCCAGTTCATCTTGCACATACTAGAAAATAAACTGAGACTGTAATTTCTAGGATGATTCCTGTTTCTTCAGTTCATCCTGCCTACACTGAACGTATCGTCTACAGCGACTCCTCTGTTACACCCTTCGCTGTCAGTTCCTCTTGAACCCTCTTCAAATAACTTGGGTCTGGGTAGCCGAAACTGAAATATGAATACGTGCATGTAAACTAATTATTAGTTAGTAAATAATTCATTTCAGTGGCATGTTCATCGTAACATATAAGAGGAGAAACAAGAGGGACTAAAGACACTCAACAGTAGAAAGGGCTGTCCTTCATTTTTAACGATTAAGAGGAAATGGGGTACGCATGTTAACTTATGTAACCTGGTACCCAATCGGAAAGGAAAGATATTAAAGCAGGTGTTCCCCAAGGATCCATCTTAGGGCCACTTTTATGCAAAGTTAATTTCATAACCACCCGCCTGTATTCATGTACGATCATATGATACCTGAAGTCCAAGACTATAAGCATCTCGGTGTCTATCTGTCAAATGATCTATCCTGGCACAAGCACATTGCATATATCAAATCCAAAGGATGGCAAAGGATTAATATTATGCGAAAACTTAAATTTAAACTTGATAGAGTTTCGCTAGAAACCATCTATACGCCATATATTAGACCAATATTAGAATACGGTGATATTCTATGCGATAACTGCAAACATTATGAAAAATATGAGTTAGATAAAATACAAAATGAGGCTGCAGGAATAGTAACTGGAGCAACGAAACTTGTCTCTATTGACAACCTTTACAGAGAAATCGGATGGGAAACTCTTGGAAACAGGCGCCGTAAACACAAACTCATCATGTTTTATAAAATTGTAAACCATTTAACCCCAACTTTCCTCTCTGATTTGGTTCCTACTTCTGTCGGTAACATCTCTAGATACAACCTACGGAATGACATGAACATCCAAACTATTAATGCCCATGCAAACTATCACTACGACTCTTTTCTCCCCTCTGTCATTCGTGAATGGAATAACTTACCTGAAGACTCACGTCAGGCCGAAACAATGTTTTCTTTCAAAAACTCACTTAATCGTGATAGTAACAACATTCTATTACACTACTACTTCGGACAAAGAAACCTCCAAATACTGCACACCAGACTGCGTTTAAAATGCAGTTCCCTCAACAACGACCTGTTTTTAAAAAAAAACATTGTCGATTCGCCATTGTGTACTTGTGGGCTCGTAGAAAACGCTGAACATTTTTTTTAACTGCAGTAAGGACACCGATAAAAGACATGTATTGCTAAATTCATTTCCCCGTCTACCAAACACTACGCTGAAAACACTTCTCTTTGGAGACGAAAATGTATCCTACGACACAAACATTCTTATCTTCAGCGCGGTACATAATTATATAAAAATCTCAAAACGATTTATCTAGTAGTTCGGTTCATTCGTTCTGTTGTTGTATTCTCAAACCGGCAGCACCCCCTTCCGTGTTTAAATAACCACTTACCCCCCATTTCAAGCAACGATATAAAATGACAACTGAATTGTATTCTCTTTCAGTCGATTTAACATTTTAAGTCGTTAATTTTGTTTCTTTCGTTTTGTATGCCTTATTACTCTACTATCTTATGTTTCTTTCACTTAATTGAATAAGCTATTCTGGAATATGTATCAACTATTTGTGTTAGCACTACTCATTGCTCGTACACACTTTCAGAATTTATATTATAAACATAACAAATTACTGCTGTTAAACATGCCATCAATTGTGTACAATTATCATCATGCCTAGGAGAAGAACATCATAAGTATTTTACATTCGTTCTTATCCTTTTTCTTCTATTGTGTACAAATATTATGTTGTAAGAACATGTGAAATCAAATATGTTTAAACCAACTTATGTAACCGGCGTGCATTACTTTCGCTCTTTGTCATATTCGTCCGAGATGTATAGTTTTTCTTTTCTAAATGTGATCATGTTCACAAGTAGCTTACGGACGACGACGGACAACACACCAACATGGCTTTTGGAAAGTTAAGCTATAAGTGAAATCATCAAAATCAACAAACGCAACAATCCTATTGTTTGTGGTGTAGAGTACTTTGCTTATATGTATCAATGTTATTGTTCACTGTTTTGTGTGCATGTTTTTGCTGCACTGTGTTCTGTGAAGGTTGTATCTACTTTTACTATAACATATATAAATGTTAAAAAACAGTAAAAGTAGCAGCTGATTTGTGTAACCGATTAGCGATTATAGCGATACGTATTCGAAACTACTTACTATTACTTGCTGCGTGTAGAAAGCGAACTTATATTTTATAAACACCCATTACTATACCCAGTTGCAAAAGAAAGTGGTCACTGAGTTTTGTTTAGATTTAATTGTATAAAGTCTTTTTAGAATTAAATTGACAAATTCCAAAAAGAATATGCCATGTTTGTTACCAACGTATTTATCATTCCATTGCCAATATTATGCTGTCATTTGTTTTTAAATAGGTCGAATCATTAAGGGACTGTCGCTGGATAAAGAGGATAGGGTGTAAAATAAAATGTTCGAAGTGTTCAGTTTCTTTTGCAACTGAGTATAGTAAGTATGTGTAGGCTTGCGCAATCAAGCAGTATTACAAAAAATTGAAGGAGCAACATTGTCTATTTTCTAGACGAAAACTATTGTGTATATAGTACTATTGTGTATATAGTATATTAGTCTAATTAAAGCAGTGTCCCAATGATCAGTACATGAATAATGCTTATTAATAAATGCAGACAATTCTCAAGTTTTTGCGTCTGTGTGATCAAGATCGATTCAGGACGTTTCGGCACCAAACCATTTCGACACCAAGGCGAATCGGCAACCTAGACGTTTCGGCATCAAACCATTTCGGCATCTATTTTAATTTTTACCCTAGACGTTTCGGCACCCATTTATATTTGAAGTATAGAAGTAAAGAAATTAAATATGTTCTAAAAGATCACTTGTCATTCATTTAAAATGCAAAGTTGATTGCCTTAACGGCAACTCCGAAGCGGTTTTGAGCCTGAATACAACTAACACATGAACATAAATAGGGCCCGTATGATAATCACTTATTTAAGTAAATATGACTTTTATATTATATTGTAGCATGGTCACTGAAACTCCCTTTGTAATAGCTCAGGTGTAAATCGTTTAATTGAAAATACTTGAGCATGTATAATAATGTATACCCAAGACCAAATAAAAACTTATCTGTATTCATACAGTATCTTTTAATTCTTTACTTTACCTTCCTGTCATCTCCATATCGACGACTACAGGTATGTGACTTGAACAAAGCCTCCACAAACTAACCCATTATTAAAAATCGTCTACATATAACGCATGCGTGATACTTTTCTTGTTCAATCTATTTTAAGCCGTGGCAGCCATCATAAAAGTTGGACCTGATCTGATTTTTTTTATTAACTTGGCATCAGTTGCAATATATCTGTGAAGTTTAAGGATAAATTAACCAATACATTCAGAGGAGGTAGTCGTCACAAGTTCTTACTGTTTGATTATGTAAACGAAGATGGCCCATGACGGCTATGTTTAACGTCAAATCGAAAATGTTTTACATCAATAACATGCCACACCACTTACTTTGTTAAATGTTCCAAATCCATACTATATTTGGTGTTAGAGAAGTAGTGTTCACAAACGTTTTATTGTATAAACCTAAATTTACCCGTGACGTCCATTTTGGATTTCAAAGTGACCAGAATTTATTTATGAGAGACATGATACGACATCAAGATCAACATTCCTGTAAAGTTTCATGAACATTGAGTGGTTTCAGAGTAGTCGCCGTAAGGTTTTCTTATATATAACTCTATGCAAACGAAGATGGCGGCTGATGTCCATGCTTTGTATCAATTTAAAATAAAGTCTGTGCATGACCAACAAGTCCGGTTAGTCTTTCTAGTAATTGTAACAAATCAATACCAATTAAAACCTCTTTTGTGAAAATCTGTGAAAATCCATCAAGTAGTTTCAGAGAAGTAGTCGACACAAGAGTTTCCTGTATAACTCTATGTAAGCAAAGATAGCCACTGGCCAAGTTTAACATCATATCAAAATGAATTTTACTACGCACTAAATATATGTATTGCAAGTTATTTTGTTGAGTGTTCCAAATTAATATCACATATATAATAAGTTTTTGAGAATTAGTCGTCATAAAATTGAATTTTGAAAATATATTTTAAGCTATGCCAAACATCTTGATTTATTTAGCAATCTGATTTTTTTTTAGCTAGGATCAACTAGACACCACATCGGGGTAGTGATCACAAACTTGCCTATTTTAAATCTATTTTAACCGTGGTGGCCATCTTAGACGTTGGACTAGCCTAATTAAAAAAAACACTATGTATCATTTTCCTGCTGTTAACTTTATTAATGAGGTATAGAAAATAGGAAAATGTCTGTCATAAGTAGCTGCATTTAACTGTCAATTTGCAATTATAGTTAACAAATGTTCCATTAGTTTGTTTAAAACATGTTTTGCCAGACTCTGTCCGGGAGTTCTTCGCTTTGAGGAAGGGCTGACGAAGCATTCTAACAAACTACTTTAACGGTATAACGGATACAAGTTTAATTTAAATTTGCAAGTTTAATTTAAATTTTCAAAATATTTAAATTTGCAAGTTTAATTTAAATTTTCAAAAAATAATCGTTGAGTGTGAATGGACGGATGTGTAATACGTCACCTGTTTCCGAGACTGAGCACATATTGGAAATATATAAAATAAAACTAGTGTGTACACACTCATAAAACAACATATTAAGTAGAATTCATAGACAAATACTGTTGAAATCTGAGTTTCATTAGCTGCCCGCAATGATATTCTATTTTTTCAGTGGGCTTTCGTATTACTGGTCGCGGCTGGGGAATATGGCCCATTACAACTACGCGCTTAACTAATCAAAAATGTAGTAATTTTAATGAATGGTGATAATGTTATTGCCACCGAGTGCGATATAAACGTTAGGTGTACTTACTGCGCTGATCCCCCATCCGTATGTGTTTTATGATGAATATCATTCCACGTGACGACATCTTCCTGACCAGTGGTCACCGACCTCCCGATTGTAAACACAAGTTTCCGGTCAAACGCACACTGCAATAGCTTCAGTACCTTACGGCCTTCCTTACAGTTAGGCAGGTAAGCAGTGCGCCGTGTACCATGGTAGGGGTTACCAGGATTAGGATGGTCCTCCTGAAACACACAAAAGGGACAATCACTTTAATAGTACGTATTATTTTGGTGAGCGGGAAATTATTTTTGTCAAAAGGGCACATTTTTTCGTGTATGTTCTACAAATGGTTTAAATGGATAAGTGGTGCAAATATACTGAACTGTCAACAAAAATTGTTTAGCACATTTAACGGACATAGATTAAACATATGAACATTGATATAATTGTTTGAAGATATTATAAATGCTAGCTAAGGATGTGATTTTCAAAAAATTGTGTTGTTTTATTATTTTTAAGCGGAGTATCAGAATTACCTGCCATGTATTAAAAAGAACTTATTTCATATACACACGTACGTATTGCTTTAAACAAATTTAATGTTTGGCATTCACAAGAATTGCCCATTCTGTTATTGTTTAAAAACCGTTGAAATGTGTTCACAAACAATTGTTATTTTCAAAGAAAAACATTCCTAATTTCGTAATTTTAAAATTATCTCCCTTTTCACAGAAATGAGAACGATTTTCGATAACCTATAAAAGTATGTTCCCACCATATTTGCTTTATTTTTTATCACCGACTTTGTTTACAAATATGTCTTTGTAGCATTATTAGTGGTTATATCGATATCACTTTATCACTTTATCATTGACCCCGAACATACTAGTCTATGGAAATGACATGCATTTTGTGTGCTAAATGAATTGCTCAGTATATAATAAACATTTGCACGAAACCAACACATTTTTTTAACAACACAAATAAGTATTAATAATGATGCCCAAATATTCAACTTTTGCAGAAAATATAGCGGGACAACGCACGTTTTAAATAATTGCCGTTTGTGTATGAGTAACAGTTATACTGTATTAAATTATTAGCATATATCACTGTTGTAAATAGGGTCTATCTTTAATATACACATATTGACTGACGCTCGTTGACATTTGAACATTATCAGATACATCGTCTTTATCAAAGGTTTTGTTTTACCGACAACCTGTTTAATTAGCCAGTATAATTCAGCCTACATTCTATGTATTTTATTTACAAATGTGACTGTTACATGATAACAAACTATGAAAATAAAACAGTTATGTAATTGAAACGAAAATGAAACAGCACCATTACATTAGTTGTATGACTGTATCGAGAAAAAAAGTAATACCTTTTGAATACCACGACGGAAGTTATAGTTGATAACAATAATTCCGTGATTCTCGTATCCTGGTAGACTTTCACTTGTATTTTTGTGTACACGCATATCACCGTGTGGCTGGCTGCCTGTCAGTACGCCGTAAACTGTAAAGCAGTTGGGACAGACCGGTTTCACCTTAAAGTACTGTTCAATACACTCGGTACAAAACCTGTGTCCACACTTGGACAAAACTTTAGGATTGTCAAAATTGTCCATGCATATTGGACATAAACCGACTCCTATACTCTTTAGATTCTCTTCATTTGAACTGTCAATTACTATTGATGTGTTTAACTCATTGTCGTATCTCTTTACAGATTCCAACTCTGTCGAAGGGTCGGTATTAGACATATTCTTGCCTTTGCATACATCTTTTCCAAACTGTTTGTTCGTAGCATGAATACCGCGATCATCACCAGTGCCTACAAACGTTGCTGGGTCTGTGATTGGACTACAAGGCGGTGTATAATATTTGTCGTCGA
Source organism: Cyrtodaria siliqua (assembly GCA_037043455.1). Lineage (NCBI taxonomy): Eukaryota > Metazoa > Mollusca > Bivalvia > Adapedonta > Hiatellidae > Cyrtodaria > Cyrtodaria siliqua. The sequence goes on from JAWPHD010010619.1 coordinate 14,725, forward strand.
CATCGTTGCCTTCATTACTCTGCATGTTCACATGTGGTCGGTCTTTGCGTTGCATTCTTTTCATCGAACCAGGATTCTTCTCTGCGCTTTCCCCTTCTATGTATTCAGTGAATACTTTTTTGACAGATTTTGTTGCAGTGTTGTTTTTATTGATAACATGGATCTCTACCAGATTGTTTGACTTTGTAGAGGAATTAAAACACTCTATTATGGCTTCCAGTAGAGCCCTGGATGAATCCTCAAAATGAGCATCCTTTTTGTCTGAAAGCATATTGGTGCATAGTGTTAGTTAAACCAGTTCTATTCTATGCAAAGTCGTCTAAAATAGGTATAGTTCTTTCTTGCACAGAGTATCAATAATGGAAGTATGAAGAAACAGGGTGCTTAGTAATATTCAAATAATGCAGCTTTGATACATTTAACTAAATCTCATTTATAAATCAGTTTATATGCAATACTATCAATTACACCAGTTTAAGTGTGTAATATATTTCAGAAAACTATATTGATAAATGTAACGAACAACTATTATGTTTAATATTCATTATTTAAAGTTGTTTTGTGCCCAAAATTAGTGGTACTGTTTTCAAGTGCGTTGCAAATGATAGCCTTGCAGTTGTAGTTACACGCATTGGTCACAAGTATGCAGTGACCGTAAGACACTGGGTAAATCTGCTGTAAACTACAGTGAGTATCTCTATGTGAGTGTAGCAAGAAGCGGAAATGTGGTTGGCTGGGGTATGAATAAAACCTTAATGTTTGCATGTTGTAAAATTAAAACATTTAATAGGTAATTTTAAACAGGTTATCGCATTTTTTTCAGTAAAAAATGTTTTTAAACTTGTTTTATTGTCAAAATATCCGTTATAAAATCCTGCTAATATAAGCTTTCCCATCGCTTAATGGTATTAAGGCGGGACCATGTCATGAACTAGGTAGGGGTGTTAGCTGCTATTTTATAAAAACTTTTATATTTTACCTGTTCTGACAACAGGAATAGCAAGTTTCCTTATCCCCATCTCTCTCCCTTTCTGAAGTACCTGCATGTAACACATGGCCAGCTGGCGTACATACTCAGTACTACTTGTGTCTTGTGGTACGACAATGTTGTAAATGTTAGAACATCTTAAATTTCCAGCAGCAGAAACTATCACATCTCCTATATCGTAAGGACATCCGTTTCTATACTTAACGATATTCTTCTCAAATTGTGCATCTTTTTTACATATTGCACGGGCAACACTCCCTGTATTCATAAGTTTCGGATCCTGTGGACAAGAAATACCTCCAATAGCAAAATCTGCAATATCTCCTGATTTTACGATTACTTTGAATTCTTTCGAAAAATCGAACTTCGTTTCCTTTTTTTGATAACACCATTGAACCTTTGGGTATACTTGCTCTTCCTTTATTCGTTTTCGTTTAAACTTTGGCTTTACGAAATCCTTAATGCGTTCTTTAGTACTTGGTTCGAGTAATGCTGCAGACAACTTTGCCTCTGCTTCCTGGTCATTGTTGACCAATGCTGCAAATGTAAGCTGGATTAATTGAACCATTTTGACGTCAATGTCTATGAAGTGAATCTCACGTAGAGTACCGTCTCCATATGCCTGACTATAATCGATCACTGCCTTACAGTACTGAAGGGCGCACAGGTTCTTGGGAACTCCAAATATTCCTTAAAAGAGAAAATAGGTAACAATACGTTATTTGACACAACCAAACGGGTAAAACGTATTCTTTAAACACGAACACAAATAAGCCGTACAGTGAGATTGATTCTAGTAAATACAATGTTTTATCCATTACACACCATAATAAATCTCCGTTGATAAGGTATTGCACTTTAAAGCTGCAGACCTCTGCCCCTCGTGGCTGAGGCATGTCTCATGGGAAGCTCCATCCTTATATTATCTTCCTCTGAGTCCTAATATAACATAACAGTATGGCTCAACGGAAAATAAAACCACATTTCATTTCATTTGAACATCGTATAACTAGTTTTAAACAAAAACATATAAATGTATGTTAGTTTACCATACATAACTAAGATAAGTCAGTACTTAGATAGCTCCGCCCTATTGTTGATATCAGAGTATATTGACAATAGCTTACATTATAATGCAGTTGCACATGCTTTATAATACAGTTGCACGTGCTATTGTTTGTCGGGGGTATCTTATTGGTTTGATTGCTTGAAATGGTTAAATGATTGACAACTGACGTTAATTGTCTTATAAAACGCATGACACGAGAATTAAGACAAATCATTTACCTGAGCTGATAGACGGTATTCCGATAGAGGCGTGGCCAAGTTTGCAAGCTTTGTGTAGACATGACGATAATGCACTACACAAATCTGTCTGCACTTGGTCCATTTGTTTCTTGCCATAGTCACTTATTCGAGGACCAACCGCATGTATCACACATTTATACGGAAGTTTACCAGCAGTGGTTGTACAGCAGCTACCTACACGCAACTTTCCATATCTTTTTATGTACGCGTTGGATTCATTGTTGAGATCCAGACCGGCGGCCTTTGCTATCGCTTTGGCAATGCCTCCATCATGCTGTAGTGTTTCATTTGCAGCATTTACGATACAATCTACCTTCAGTCGGAAAATGCCTTTCTTGTAAACATAAACATTGATCCCTTCCTTTGTCTTGTAGAGTTGTGCTGATGAAGGAGTATTTCGTGCATTATTATTAGCAATTACGTTTTGTTTGCCAACTGTAATTAGTGGATTACCAGTAGCAGGAGAACCATAAGCTTCCTCTTGAGGAGGATGTGGACCGTTCTGTAGTTGTCGGCGTGTCCTTGATCTTGATGTAACATGTCTGCCTGTTAGTTTGATTGTCACACATTCTTTAAAGCTGTTTACGCTTTCAAACGAAGAACCAGCGATCTTTATTACGCCTTTTTCTTCGAAAACATAGATGTCTTTCCAAATATTTTCACTTTTTACTTCAGAAGATGCTCGAAGAATGGATTGGTTATCAAATGGTTGATCAGTGTTCCCAGCTGCCTTCTGATCCAGTATAGGTTTATCATCAAAATGAAATCCTTCTAGATCCTGGATTGCAGATCGCACCCAAAAACTTGCGGCGTTTAATGCTCTATTATCGGTACTTTCAATCACAACTCTGTTTGTTTTGAATGTAATACTGACGTTCGTGGTCAGCGCCGCTTCCCAATCAGCTTTATAAAAGTATTGCAGCGATGCGTACACTTCAAAACGAACATCTTCTATTGAAATGCTTTTGCTGGCCTGGTTCTTTATTGACACGAATGTTTCTTTGTAAATAGTTACAATGTCTGAATCAATTTCTTCATAACTGCTATAATTGGAGTCACTTATTTCATCATCGGCAGATGTCGGGTCGTCCAGCACTTGCAATAGGATGGGATGTAATTCCTCGAGAATCGATATTGCAGCAGTTATGCGTATCGTACCAGATATGGATACCTTGCAGCCTGTGAAGTTCTTTTCTAATTCCCTTTTAATATTCGATCTTCTTTTATCATCCAAACGAGCAACTTTTACATTTTCTTTCAACTCAACGCTGGTGCAAGAATCGTCTAGATACTGTAAGAAAATGACGTAATGTCTAGGCTGTTCAAAAATAATCATGGGATTTAAATAGTTCAACTGCCAAATACTCAACTAGCAAATCCGTGAATGCTACTGAAACAATATACTTAGATTCTTTTTGTTCACCAACCATTCATTTAAATTTATTTTTCAATTATCTGGCAATAGTTGTGCAGCTACGCAATTCAGATTTACCTCATTTCCCCATGCAATCACGCAGTGGTTAAAGTAGTATCTACGTCATGCAAATAATACTTATTTTTACCAACAACTTAAATATATGTTTCTCTCCGGGACTATCAGGAAATGTTCATATGACGTTTAAGAGTTAAATGTGTTAATTGATAATACTACAAAAAGGCTGGCCATTCATCTTTAAGCAGTGTACATGAAACAGTTTGATAAATCAGATACAATGGATTAATAACAAACAAAATGAACCCAAAGAATATTTTTATAAAGCATAATAATATTACCAAAAACAATGTTTGTTGTACAAGGTTTTTCCAGATCAAGATTAGCATCAAAACATTATTTACATAATAAAACCTTATCGGCATACTTCACTTAATTATGCAAGAAATACATGATTGCTATATTTTGCTTCAAATAGTACGATCAACTGTACTTACGTCAGCTAGAACGTGCATGGAATTCGTCTTGCCCAACTGACTGCCACTACTTGCAACAGGACTTGCTTCTCCTTTTCAATAGAAAATACATGTTATTTGATTATTTGTGAGATATGTTGCTTCTCACATTACCTCTCATGAACAGACTTAATAAAACCGAGTCTGCTTTTTTATTCTCTTAGTTGTGTTTGTTGCTTCCAAAGAGTCTCATTTGTCAGTATTTATTCATTGTATTTACTCCGTTGCAGAGATAACATATAACATAATATTATGACGACAAAAGTGTAAACAATGCATAATAAATAAGGTGATGTACGGAATAAGAAATCGTCGAAAATCATAGAAGAACCTTGACATATGTACAAGTACTTATAAAATATATGCATACAGTGCCAATAAACATTCCTCCCATGTTAGAAACTTTATTCTCGAAACGAAATATAAGAACGAAAATAAAGTAGAAAAATGACCCAGAGAGGAATGTACTGACATATATTTAACTATAGTACCCTAATCCATGAGCGGAATCTTGTAATACACAATTATATAACTAAAAATTGTCACATGTCTGTCTGCTAGAATGTTAATTCGTTGCGTCTTATATATAAAAAAAAACATTGAGTATTATTGTTTATAAAGTGATATGACATAAGTACAAGTGCATACTACTTAGTAAATTGCATTGCGTCTAAAATAGAATACCAGATCTACACTCTGAATATATGCAATAACAAACGAATGTCTGAGCTTGTTCTGGGAATATCCCTCAATAAAGCAGACGTAAGTGTTCGATGAAGACGACGAAACCTCTGAAAATCTTCATCTTCACTCATGAAGGTTTATTCACCATAATTCAACATGGTGCTTGTTAACAGTATTTAAAATAATTCTCTGTCATTCATATTTCGACGGAAAATGTCCATTGTCGATATAATTTGTGAAATAGTGCTGTAAGTTATACGTACCTAGTATGACAAATACGGGGATATAATGATATTTTTTCTTTGAAACCCTTTAGAGTAAACTGTTGTTATCGGATGTCAAATATCCTTTTAGACATCAAGTTTAGAGGCATATAACAAACTGTTTGTAAATTAACAACAGTATTCGACTATCGATTTCAGATAGCATTGGCATCCAACCGGGAGTACTCAGGGACATATCTGTATAGTCCGTATATGCAACTTTAAACTTTTGGGTACATTTTGCAGCTAGTCCTATTAAGTTGTTCGGCTATTAAAGTGTCACAGACATGCATGTGTGACCATAATTCGCAACCGTAAAGAAATGAGGGAAACGATATCTTCCTTATTAGATTTGCGAGAGTCTTATGACATCAGATTAAAATCCGCCTTTAAATTAAGCAATGATAATAGAAATGCTTTTTGATTATAAACTCTACTATTATACTCAGATATTGCATTTTCCTGGATATTTTTGAACTGGCGATAAAAACAACTTGTAGTTTAAAAAACAACACGAACAATGTGAGGTTTTGCCGAGCATGCTTCGAGGTTTCGGTGCGCCAAATACGGCTCTGTTTTGGACACTAGCCTTGAAATGTTATTATGCAACCTCAATCATATTCTAAAGTTTAACAGAAAAACAAATGGTTTAAACCCAGAATATGTTTATTTTTAACCTTACTGGAGATGATATAGATGCTGTGTCAAGTATTAGATAGAGGATATTTGTTTGTTTGGAGTGAATATAGGATTTATTTTCATCGAGAAGTGAGAAAGCTTATATTTTCACGAGTGCTTTTATGCAAGTTTCCTCACTTCGAGATCAAAATAAATCCTGTATTCACGACAAAACAACAAATATTCTATTTATTATATACTCACAACCTTGAAACTTATGTGGAAAAAACATAATGCGCCAAAACACTGACGTCAATAACGACAACAACGCCAACAGCGGCATTACGTCATTTTCGGGATTTCACATGTGTAAAATATAAACAATGAAAATATAAGGTTTTATTTTAATCATGAAATCCACTATTTCACTGGAAAGTATAACATTACCGTCAATTTTGCATTAAATCATCCAATGTACCCAGTCGTTAATTGAAACAACCGATTAGAACCGTACACTTCATTAACTTGTGTTTACATAACAATACCTGTGCTATAAATGAACCATTTGGATCTGCAAGCTACCTGTTATGTGCTTAGCGTCAACGCAGCGTATAGTGGATACGGCGTAATTAGATCACTGCAGTATTTAAAATAATTATTTGGCATAATGTCTAAAGTTTAATTCTATTACAATGAGTTGATAGCATAATTCTCTAAGTTGTAATGCTTCCGAATACTTCGTCAGTTGTTTCAATTTACGTTTTAATTAGCATACTCAGCCTTTAAAGTGTTGTTTGGCGTGAATTTTGTTCCGGAACGCAGGGACAGGCTGTGGACCCTATGATAACGCCTACCTAAAGCCCATTGGGACGGTGGCGTTTGATGTTTGTCTATGATCTTTCCTGTCGTGCCCTTAATGGTTTATTCTCTTGTTGCTCTGGCTTCTGCCAAGTCATTGAGTACCTTCATTGTGGCTTTCTAGCCTATTGTTTTTTTGTATTATATTTACACGAGCATATTTGTGTTTTATTTATATTGCCTATTGATGCTGCCTTGTTGGTTAGAGGTAGATCATGGCGGGGATTACTTTATTTACACTGTCCTGTTTTAATGGGATGACAGTAGGGTAAGTGTGAGGTTTGGTGCACACTAGAACCGGTTTAAACCCCCAGTGGCCTTTGTTGCCACTGACCGTTCCAAGGCGGTAGCCCTATTGTCAACCCTTTTGTGTTTGTGATGTTGTTTGCATTTTTTATTACTTTTGCTTTCTCGTTTGTCTGTTTGCGTGTTTGTTTTTGTGTTTTGTGGTTGACTGTCGTCCTTGAATGCTGCTTACCCTGTCCGATATTTTTATCTTTCTTGATCACCATTGATTTTAAATACCAAATACATCAATTGACCTCATGTGAGATGATACCTAACACATCACTTGACGTCACGTGACGTCAAGGTGCTGAATATCAAATACCCCGAGGCAGGGGGATGAGATTTTATATCTCTGAAATCTCCAGTTACAGCATAAATAATATAAATGTTTCATAAATGATGGCATGGGAAGAAGATGGAGTAACTATACAAAACACGTTTAATGCTCAAAACAGTTTTAAAATAAATACACAACTGCATGCATACACATGTTCATCAATATCAATATCAATTTATTTTTTTTAGAGAAAATTTAAGTTTGGTACCTCCTCTGAACGACCTAATGTTATGGTTGGTTGTACCACAAGTGCAGTATCCGATACAAATTGGGTTAAATCATAAATGGCAATAATGAGCGGGTATTCATATATAAATTATTCTATCAAAAACGTAAAATCATCTAATATGACCTCTTATCATGCACATCAAATAACAAGATAACCAGTGAAGTAGTTTCTTTGGAAAGCGTATTTGCTTTTGCTTTTTCTCGATTTAGAGATGGAAATCGATGGTAGTAGGAGTTTATGTTTGAAAAACAAGCTTAATTTGGACTAATTTGGGTTACTATGACAACGTAAAAACGTATAAAATGCATTTATATAATTGTAATAATAAACTGATATTAACTATCCTTTCTGTTATGCCGCCTTGTTGGTTAGAGATTAGATCATGGCGGTGATTTCTTTATTTACACTGTCCTGTTTTAATGGGATGGCAGTAGGGTGTGTGAGGTTTGGTGCACCCTAGAACCGGTTTAAACACCAGTGGCCTACTTTGCCACTGACCGTGCCAAGGCGGTAGCCCTATTGTCAACCCTTTGTGTTTGTGATGTCGTTTGCATTTATTATTACTTTTGCCTTCTTGTTTGTCTGTCTGCGTGTTTGTTTCTGTGTTTTGTGGTTGACTGTCCTCCTTGAATGCTACTTTCCCTGTCCGATCTTTTTATATTTCTTCATATTGACGCTTCTTACAAAGTTGAAAATCCATCAAGAGGTGATGGAGAAATAGCACGGACAAGAGTTAAACAGACCGAACGACCAGCCAACTGACCGGCCAAGCAACACAGTGACTCCTTTGTACCTCCTCAAACTTCGTTTTTCGTGGTATAAATATGGGATCAGGCTGATTTTCGACGTTTCTGATAACAAAATCAGGGTAGAATTGAGCGATTTACAAAGGATTAGAGGTTATTATTGTATAAAGTACAAGTGCTATATTACTTTGTTAATAAATACTTAAAAGCTGATCCCTTGGAAGCAACAAACACAAAGAAGAGAGAAAAGTAGCAGACTCGGTTTGATTGAGTCTGTTCATGGGAGGTAACTATCACGTCCCCTAGCACCGGAAAACATGAACTCCAATCAACTCGTCATGTCAGCAAAAATAATATTCTAAATTTGACCAGATATTTTACATTTACTTACCTCTCCCTATTTCTGATCTTGATCTTGGCGTCTGATCATTTACGTTTGCAGGTTTGGTTGTCATTTTCGTCACGGTTGTCTTTTTTGGTATAGCGCCTTTATCAGGTGTTAACTGGTGGTTATCTGGTACATTTGTTGTTGCCGGTGAACTTAAGCTACGCTTAAGACTGCCTACGTCATCCTAAAAGTAGGACCACATTATTTATCTAAACTGATCATTTGCAGCGTTTCGTTAGACTAGAGGCATGTATACCATACCAAAAACGAACATACCAAAATGTTCACCGTTTTCCCCGGAAAAATGTCAGAATTTTAAATGACCCTTACTGAAACAATAAATCGTGTTTTGAATAACAAAGGAGAAAAATGTCCTATAAAAACAATGTAGGTCCGCACTGTACCGCATACTAAATCAAACGAGTTATTTCTTACTGGATATTAAGGATTATGGAGCCCAAGCTGTGTGCCTATACAGTAGAATACCGCTTAAGACGGTACCATGGAACATGAGATGTGTTACTGGTATTTTGGGATAATCGAACCCAATAGTTGGGTCTTTAAAGTAGAATGAATACCGCTTAAGCGATGCTAGAGAGACGTGAGAAGTGGTGCAACTTATATTACCTCAGAATAGTCTCATGAACTAATCAATAAAATGGAGTCTGCTATTTATCTTTCTTATTTGTGTTCGTTGCTTCCAAATGATCTTTTTTCGGTATTTATTAAATAGTCAATAAACAGAACAATATACACGACACAAAAGTTGGTGAAAACAAGGTTACCACGACACAAAAGTTGGTGAAAACAAGGTTACCGACTTGGAACCTACAGTAGGCAAAATGACTTACTGAAACTTGTATTTTAATGTATACGCAACAACACCATGTTACTATCTAGCGCCGGGATTAACAGGACTGACAAAACATCAGAAAGTAACAAAGGCTCTAGCAACTAGGTATACACGTTGAACAGGAAATGTAGCATTCACAGAACACTGTCAATCAAAAAGACACATTCAAAACAAAAAATCAAGAGGCCCAAGAGGTTCTGTGGACGCTCTACTGGCTCAAGATAAAGTTTACGTAAAGTTCAATCAACCGGAACATGGCGATGATATACGCAACCAGGCTTGGTACTTATCATCCCTGCCAAGTTTCGTTGAAATCCTTCCAGAGGTTCAGGAGAACTAGTCTGGACAAAGTTAGTGTATTCAAACCTTTAAGGGGTCATAACTCTGCCAAAATTCATTCAACCAGAACACGGCAATGACAGTTGCAACTAGGCTTGGTACTGATCATCCCCGCAAAGATTCGCTGAAATCCGGCAAGGAGGTCAGAAGAGACTAACCTGGACAAAGTTTGTGTATTAAAACATTTAAAGGGCCATAACTCTGCCAAAATCATTTAAGCTGAATATGGTGATGTTGTGCGCAACTAGGCTTGATAGTGACCATTCTTGTTCAGGAGAACTAGCCCGGAAAAGTGTGTATCAAAAACCTTTAAAGGGCCATAACTCCGCCAAAAATCTGTAAACGGGAACGCGACGATGATATGCACAACTAGGCTTGGTGCTGATAATCCCTGCAAAGTTTCATTGAAATCTGGCGAGGGGTTCAAGATAACTAGTCCAGACAAAGTGTGTGTATTAAAACCTTTAAAGGGCTATAATTCTGCCAAAAATCATTCAACCGGAACACGGCCATGATCTGCAACACTTGACATGGAACTGATCATCCCTAAAAAGTTTCGTTTAAATCCGGCCATGGGTTTAGGAGAACTAGTCAGGACAAAGTGTGTGTATTAAAACCTTCAAAGGGCCATAAATCCACTAAAATCATTCCACCGGAACACGGTGACGATATGTAAACTAGGGGTTGATCTGATCCTCCTTTCAAAGTTTCACTGAAATCCGGCCAAATGAAGGCCCTTTCATCTTAATGAGGCAAAAATATAGCATATTCCAGAAAATCCAGGGCCATAACTCCGAAACATATGGTCCAATATGGCTGTCCGAGCTTTCATTGATATTAACAATCTGGTAAAGTTTGATAAAGATCGGATTAACAATGAATGCCATATCGTCTTAACGAGGCAAAATATAGCATTTTTAACTAAATCAGGGGCCACTCCGCTGCTACTGGTCCGATCTGGCCGGTTTTCGTCTTAAAGATGTAAATGTTAACGGACGGACGACGGACAACTCGCCATTCCATAAGCTCTGCTGGCCTTTGGCCAGTAGAGCTAAAAACTAGAGGTTATTTTTAGTAAAAACAGATGTCTCCCCCACTAGGGAAAGGGCAATAAATCTGCTAAAATCATTCGACTTGAACACGACGACGATGTGCGCAACTAGGCTTGGTACTGATCATCTCCCCTCCAATTCGTAGTGGAAGACATCATTACAAGTAAATGGGGAAACAGCAAAGTATGAGACACCACACACATAACAAAAAATCAGCCGGAGGGTGGGGGTGGGGGGGGAGGGGTTTAAAAACTCACGGCGTCACCTTACTTTGCATAACTTGCATTTGTTCTATTATTAATATTAATTATATGAATAGTATTAAGCAATTTGTTTTTGCATATTATTAATTTTTGATATTATTGCACCAATAATATATTAAAACTTGTAGTATAATAAGTCGAAATAATGAATACTTAACAGTTGATTTATTTAAATGTAACCAGGGTTAAAGTAAAGATGATACTGGATATATAAATTGACCCATTTCAAACGCTTAAATATTATTGTGTCCCTTTAAAACCCGGCATTTTTACATATCAGATACTACTTCTTGACTCTATATTCATTAACTGAAAACAAAGTAGCAGTAGGGTCAGCTTTGCTTAATCCTAAATAAATATGTGATGAAAAGTGCATATGTCAATTTAAAATGATTTTAAACCATTTTAAAGTATAATGAATGAAAACAAAACTGAATTTATTATAGTACTACATAGATATATAAAATGATAAAGTTAAAATCTGTGCTATATTCACCTTGAATTTTCTTTCCTTGTTTTCTTCATTCTTGTTGTGACTAGTAACAACAGCATTTGACTCTGCATTTTCTTCAATTTTGAAAAAACAAACATATTTCAATTTATCACATAACGTCCCTTGTTAGCAGTGTCGAACACCCATTTAATATTCTATTGTATGACACACGTGTAATACAACCTGGAACGATTTTGATTGGTTGAGTTAAAAATGTAACACTACGCAAGTTTATTAACTGAAACTATTTTATTTATTACAAATTCACCCAGATCTGAGTCATAAACTTATTATTTGTGATATTTATTTCCGTCGTCCACATCATTTGTGGCATGTGTAATGTTTGATGATTTTATGGAATTATAAGGTATACATTATATATTTTCGGGAATTACCTACTGGTAATACTTGTGTATGTAGTCATTATTTTGGTTGGTTGGTAAAAAGGTTGGCAGAGGCAAACTTTCGCGGTTGTATTCAGGCATAGTGCAGTAACTAACAGTACTGTCGGTTTACCTTATTTACGCCTCAAACATGTTAGTCGGCTTATTTTAAATAAACATAAAGTTACTAAGCACAGTTAAGAAATAAAATACATTCTTAAATATTAAACTACTTTCCTACCATCATGTTTGGCTTGGCCATCCGTTGTCAATGACGGTCTCCGCTTTTCTTCTTCAGCAAACACCTAACGGAAAACACAACAGCTGCCAAACTAAGTTGTATTTAATTGTTATATAAAGCTATTAACATATCATGCCGATAACAATGTTATTTGTATTTATTTTCGTTTGCCAGTGAGGGCAGCACCTACATATAGTACTCAAACACTTATACCAAAAGTGGTGGAAAATATAAGATTCTCCATCGAATCTTTATCTAGATATATTTATACATTTGAAGTAAATGCAAATGCGTGTCTCCCAGCGGCCATTCCAAGGTTGAAGTCCTATTGTGAACCATTTTGTGTTTGTGATGTCATATCTTGCATTTTGTTCATCTTTATAATTGCTGTTTGTTTCTGTGTGTTTGTGGTTGATTTCGTCCTTGAATGCTAATTTTCTAGTTCAATTTGTATATACGCGTTTGATAAGGATACGTAACAATGTTGAAAATAATAAAAATAAATCATAAACATTACTTTAATTAGGAATGTTATCAAGAACGTTCAATATTTTGTTTTGACTAAAATAAATAACATTTTTTAAACATTATCCCAGTATTTTCCGACTTATTTTTAGCGTCAAATAAACATGCTGTTAAACGTTAGGAGGTTTGTAGAGGAACATGCACCAGAATTAACACATGTCTTATACGCGGTTTATATACTGATAACAAATATTTGGAATTTTTTATGCGTTGTTAAGATATCTCGAAAAATTCTTGGTATGTCGATGAAGCGAAGACCTTATGGGTATATTTTGAACAGTGTCAGACTAGTCAGAACGAGGTCGAAGAAGATGTGTATATCCTCGCATTACTGAGCTGTGTTTTGAAACAATTCTGCTTGCGTAAACATTTCGTAAGATTCCTCGTTGATCAGCTTTACTGCACTTACTTATAAAGGGAAGGCAGATACAAAAATAAAATGTACGTGTACTATAATATGTCTTCTAAACTCAAGATAACTATCATTTTAAGGGCAATTATTCGTGTAATCTGCGAACAGTTTTTTCAAGCAGTAACATCTACTGTTCATATAACATGGCGGTGAGATATATGCAAAATTGAAAACTGTTCACTTTTCTTTAAGAAAATTATTTTTTAATGGCAAAAGAATATAGAATCAATTGTAGATGAGTATCATACGTTCCTAAGTTTAATTACAATAACTACCTTATACAAACGCTCGTCCTTTTCGTAAATAACAAACAGCACTTGCGTAATGCCTGTGTCTGGGTGAAGTTTGGAATACTCGTCTACAGCGGAGAACATCTCCCTTGCCACCACTTGTATCGGATATAGCAGAACGCCAGTGCCAAGCGCCGGAAAGGCTATTGTTTTTAACTGCTGTTCATCCATTATCTGTAAACTTCTCCTCAAAACACGCTGCAGCATCTGTGTAGGCAGCCAAATATTCACAGATTTGACGATCCGAACAATGTAAACAATCGGCTAAGGAACAGCGTGCTGTTTTAGTTACGTGTAAGCAATTTTAGGATGTAATTCTAAGTCATCTAGCTGAGCCCTTTGTACAGGCCCAACCACCCACGCATACACGCATCATACATAATAGATGAAGTGATAAACAGCAGCGTATATATCGGCGTTGATCAACTGAATCCATACTTAAAGCTACTACAGCTATACTTAAGGAGCATTGATTACTTAAAGGGGAAAGCATAATATTGTCAAATTTAATACAACTGCAACATTGTGCGTGTGTATACGCGTTAATTTACCCTTGCTACCCTTGCTAAAAACCTTAAAGATCTAGACCTCGGTTTTAATGGTCATATACAGTATCATTATAAACTACAGTGACAACATTTTACATGAAGAAATACAAAACCATGTTTGAAAACAATATCAGTTATGTCATGGTTCGTTGTTGGACACTTATAGACCTTTAAGACCTTACCTGAACACAGTTTTTTTGATTTTCCTCGGAATAGCAATTCCAGCCATCCAAAGTGCAGTGGAAAACCTTTTTACATTTGAGCTTGTAGCCACCAGTTTCTGCTATTCTCCCGTACGATATTCCAGAGGGATATGTTCGTTTTGCCTCTTTTTGCATGGCCTTACCGGCAACCGCCAACAGCGATTTGGACACAGCTCCATTAGTGAAGTCTAGATCATGGCTAGTTGTATTGACTAGAACATCGACCTAAATGGATAATAATATGCTTTATATCAGCGGGTGCTTCGATTAAAAAATCAACAGTTTGCTTAATATTTATAAGGTATATTATTCAGAGTAGAAACTTGCCTATACCTTACATTAATTAGCCAAACATGATAAGCGTTAAGAACGTTATTTTATTCTTTTTTTTCCAACGCTTATTTGACCATTTAAACATGTATAAACATTGTAGTGTGACATGCATTTTTAGACTCAAGTTCATTAGGCAAGGTTTTGAGTACTATATAGTGTTTTATCACATAACATGCGGTGTGGGAGTGTAATAACACCATTCAATATTTTCTATATTCCACTAGTGGTATAACATAAGGTTAATGACGTCATGGATGTCAAGTTACTGTACGTTTTCTGACGTAATGTGACGGTATAAGTTATGTGATAAACAGAATTTAACATTCGTTTTCATTCATTATTGAATTTATTAAACTCGTTAGCAAAAATGATATAATGCTCGGCAAGAGCCTCGCATTATATCAATGAGCACTCATGTAAGATCCTCTATATATCATGTTTTGAATATTTGTTTTGTGTATCTACTACTTTGTTTCAATATCTGCTCTGAATACGATACTGTTTGTCGTTTTAAAACGATACTCAGCATTGAATAAGATACTGTGCAAACGATAATGTGCTTCTGTGTTTTAAATACGATAATGAGTTTTAAGACGATACTGTGTTTCTGTGTTTTGAATTCGACTGTGTTTCTGTGTTTTAAATACGATAGTTTGTTTTAATGAGATACTACTTTTCTGTGTTCTCAAAACGATTATGTATTCTGAATACATCAGAATTTAATGGTATAATTATGATACTGTGTTTTTTAAAATCATACTCTCTGTTGAATATGATACTATGTTCTGAATAGGATAGTGTGTTTTGAATATGATACTCTGTTTTGTATATGATACTATGTTTTGAATATTAAATACTTTGTTTTGCATATTATATGCTGTCTTGAATTCGGTACTAAATAACGTATTGATTTAATTAGCATTTAGATTATACTCGTTTTTGAATAACGCTTTGTACTAAGTTCTGCTTTCATTTTATTTGTTAATTGCTTCATTCATTTCAATAGAGTTTAATAACCATTTCTCTACCGAGGGAGATATTTTCAGTATCTTAAAAACACTGGTTATTAAACTATATATTACATAATTTAAAATGGTATTTTATTAATATTTCTAATGATTCACGCCTTTTTACACCAGTTTGCACGAGAACGCTAAAACGACGTTACGTCATCCAAGACGACGTTACGTCATACAAACAAAACAAGTGGAACCGGAACTCTTCGTTAATTTCCGTAATCGTTATTTCCTAGTGGCGGAATCTGACGAAGACGTAAGTAAAACAATCGGAACGTCATTTGGCATTCCCGCCACTGACGGAAAAAGCCGAGCAATGTTCCGTACTGGGAAATATCTCCCTCTGGGAGATATTTTCCAGTAGAGCAAACGAGTAGATATAGCTTTTCTATTCCCAGTATTTCCTATACAAATCACAGACAAATATGTAATATTTACGTTTTTGTGTTAGGCTTTAAATATTAACACAATAAGCTATGTACATGTGATTGTATAAAGGTCACATATATCATTATGCCGTGTATCGTTAATGTATACTTCAACTCACATTTTGCTTTGCTATCTGTCCTTTAACAGTCTTCACGTCGATTGTATTGTGAACTGAAAATGACATACAGCGTCAATACACAGATATGTACATTGTGTACAAAACATTTTATTGAATGTATTAAGGGCTATTGGTCAGCCATCTTTGAAAAAAAATCCAAAATGGATGGGGTATGATTAATTGAAATTTTCATCCAAATGCATATTATAGGCATGAACATTGTCAATGATATAATAGATGACATTAATGCAACACTATTGATGTGAACATAATATCAGAAACAATATTTATTTGGCAAAAATAGTGCCCTTTATATTCAAAACGTTTTGTTTTTTATGTTAAATAAATTTGTCCATAGAAGTGTCCATTTATCTAAAAATGGCACACGAGACATCAGTTCTAAATTAAATACGGCATGTTATCACATCATCCACATTTCAAAGTGAATCATTGTAAAAAAACAAGTTATGTTTTAATTCCCTCTGTTCAAACAAACATAAAACATTTATGATCTATTCTCCAAAATAATTTTAAAAAACCTCAGGTTTTCAAATTATACCAATAAATGTTACATTCTAAAAGAATAACAAACAATAGAAGGGTGTTAATTCGCACAGGCAAACATTTATTCGATTTTACAACATAATTCAATGGCGATGATTCCGGTTCCTGCTCCTTGATTATTGGAGATCCTGTCCAATGTACCTTATGACATATGAATTGAACACAGAGCTATAAAGCTCTCACTTAGAGCTAGAAGTTGAAAAACACTGCGGGTTTAAACACTGTAGCTCTTGTTTTCACTGTTTATTGTCCGGAACTCATCACAGCCTATGTCCATCCTTCTTAGAACGGTACTACAAAAGAACTAAAAATAGCAATTGTTAATAACAATTCTTTGAATAATTTCCCACTGTACTATATCGCACTGTTATTACATAATTCATCATGACACATATGGTTTTACTTGAAATATATTTTTCCGCTGTACTTCAGCCATATTTAACCCGTCGGTGCTGTTAAGCATTGTCTATGGTAAAACTACGATTATTGTAACTTTATATTAAAGTTCTTAATGACGTAGATGGGCGGGCGGGTGGGAAAAACGACTTTACTGTTTGCCTGTCGGATTCGAATGACAGAAAAGTTTTTCTGCTCAGTACACGTCAGTGTATACTCGCTTTGCACGTGCAAACGAGTATATAACGCCCTATAGGAACCGGTTGAAACCTGTTTGAACAGGTTCATTGTAACTCGTCGAATTTTAAGTTATTAAAGAGACACTTTCATAAATTATTTGATGTTTTAATTCCCTCTGTTCAAACAAACATAAAACATTTATGATCTATTCTCCAAAATAATTTTAAAAAACCTCAGGTTTTCAAATAATACCAATAAATGTTACATTCTAAAAGAATAACAAACAATAGAAGGGTGTTAATTTGCACAGGCAAACATTTATTCGAATTTTTAAAGAGCGGGTACATTATCTAGAAACGCTTTAAATTCCCAAATTTAGAGTAATTATTTTTTTTGTGTCGTCGCCTTCCATCACATACCCATTTCTAGGGTGTTCGGATCTCCGTCTCCCGAGTTTTTTAACAAAACGATCCCACATACCTTGATTTGCTATGGGATATGATTTCCTTTCCTTAATACAAAACTTTTGTTTTGATTTCTGAAATTAATATTTCTGATTCAAGACCGAGATTGAAACGTTTGAAATACGTTTCTAAGGATTTGCATGGACACGTGCCTTTATGTGTTCTCGCTATTACGACAGAAGAACCTTTCTTATATTATAATTATAATTGACAATTTATACCAAATAAACGGTATTTAAAGCATAAATGCTTTCTATTTCTACGTCGGCCAAAAACCGAATCCAAAAAGGTTTGTGTCCGACCGACACCGGATCGATTCAGTAAAACGTAAATACATAATGAGATGGGCTTACGCCGGGTCCATATTACATAACAAAAATAGTTGATATGTCCTTTCGACACCAGCTCAGTGCGATACAACTTTAAAATATGTCTTGCGTCGGCCCGACGCCGGATCCAAAACATGTTTGTGCCCGTCCGGCACCGGATCGATACAATATAACGTAAATACATTCTGCGTCGGCCCGACGCCGGATCCCAAAAATGTTTGTGCCCGCCCGGCACCGGATCGATACAATATAACATAAATACTTTTTGCGCCGATCCGACGCCGGATCCAAAATATGGTTCGTGTCCGCCCGACACTAGATATATACAATACAAAATAAATACATTCTACGTCGGCCTGACGCCGGATCCATAAAATGACAAAATAATGACGGTGACCGCCCGACACCTTATTGATACGATGCAAAATAAATACATTCTACGTCGGCCATAACATGACAATATAGTAAGTATGTCAGCCCGACACCGGATCGATACAATACAAAATTAGTACATTCTGCGTCAGCCTGACGTCGGATCCATAAAACGAATATAGTGGCGGTGTCCGCACGAGGCCGGATCGATACAATACAAAATAAATACAATCTACGTCGGCCTCACGTCGGATCCATAAAATGACAATATAGTGATTGTGTCCGCCTGACTCCAGATCAGTGCGATACAGCAAAATTATTACTTGCGTCGGCCCGACGCCTGATCCAAAAAATGTTTGTGCCCACCCGATACCGGATCGATACAATATAACAGATACTTTCTGCGTCGGCACGACGCCGGATCCAAAAAATGTTTGTGCCCGCCCGGCACCGGATCGATACAATATCACATAAATCTTTTCTGCGTCGGCCCGACGCCGGATCCTAAAAATGGTTTGTGTCCGCCCGACACCGGATCGATACAATACAAAATAAATACATTCTACGTCGGCCTGACGTCGGATCCATAAAATGACGGTACAGTGACTGTGTCCGCCCGACACCGGATCTATACAATACAAAATAAATACAATCTACGTCGGCCTGACGTCGGATCCATAAAATGACAATATAGTGATTGTGCCCGCCCGGCACCGGATCGATACAATATGACAGATACTTTCTGCATAATGAGATGGGCTTACGCCGGGTCCATATTACATAACAAAAATAGTTGATATGTCCTTTCGACACCAGCTCAGTGCGATACAACTTTAAAATATGTCTTGCGTCGGCCCGCCGCCGGATCCAAAAAATGTTTGTGCCCGCCCGGCACCGGATCGATACAATATAACATACATATTTCTCTGCGTCGGCCCGACGCCGGATCCAAAAAATGGTTCGTGTCCGCCCGACACCGGATCGATACAATACAAAGTAAATACATTCTACGTCGGCCTGACGTCGCATCCATAAAATGATATTATAGTGACTGTGTCCGCCCGACACCGGATCGATACAATCCGAAATAAATACCTTCTGCCTCGGTCTGACGCCGGATCCATAAAACGACAAATAAATACATTATTCATCTATAAAACAATATAGTGACTGTGTCCGCCCGACACCGGATCGATACAATTCGATACAATACAAAATAACTATACTCTGCGTCGGTCTGACACCGATCCATAAAACGACAATATAGTGAATGTGTCCGCCCGACACCGGATCGATACAATACAAAATAAATACATTTTACGTCGGACTGACGCCGTATCCATAAAATGACAGTATAGTGACTGTGTCCGGCGCCCGACACTGGGTCGATACAATACCAAATAAATGTATTCTGCGTCGGCCTGGCGCCGGATCCATAAAATGACAAAATTGTAGCAGTGTCCGCCCGACACCGGATCGATACAGTACAACATAAATATGGTCTGCGTCGGCCCGACGCCGGATCCATAAAATGACAAATAGTAATTATTCTGGCGCAGTTTTTTAGAATACGTGAGCCTTTTAACCGACTTGTTCTTTAGCAAACGCATTTATTACTTGTTTTGCTGCTTTAATTTCTCTAAAATTAGAAAAATAAAAAAAAATAAAAAAAAAATAAAAAAAAAAATAATGTTTTAAGGCGTTTACTTCTGACCATGCTTTGTGGAAGATTGAATTGACGCTCCGCATGCTCTGTTGCTATCATCTGAATAAACTATAGTCTGGCAGCGAGAAACATTACCCTGTTTCCGGATGTTCAGATTGTCTACTTTATTCTACCAAAATAGCAATTCCTCAATATAGGGATTGTCAGTGTTTAATTTAAATAAGTGACCCAAGGAGATATATATGTATAATGACCTTGTAATAAATCTTGCGATATTGTCAATAACAGGCATCAATGAACTTACTTTGCCAGCAAGTTTCGCTAATATTCGGTAGAATATTAATTATTAAATAAAGAGTCAGTAGCAGGTCTTGAACTGTCTTCTCTGATATGGAAATGTTGAATTCAATACTTTCCAAGCAAAGACCAACCCATGTCAGACTGTTTACAGGATCCCATAATGACTTGTTATAATTTATGAGTTCTTATGTATTTAATTGTTCGTTGACGGGCATTTGTTGATTTACATATATAGTTTATATTACTACCATATCATCCCTTATTTTTAATAGTTTTCTCTTTGTATATTTACATTAATTTTTTAATTACTACTTAATTTCTTCATCTTTCGTCGGTTTTTGCGCACAATACGACCTATTTATGTGTCGACGTGCCGTAAAACACCATTTATTCATTATAATTTATGACAACAACCTGCTTTCTCTAGACTATGCTTTACAAAAACATAATCTTTCATGCATGTTGCCTTATCGCTGATAGTCCCCCACCCTTAGTCAAGAAACATTACAAATTTTAAACAATTCCATCTCCAGTTTAATCGCCTCCCTTAAAGGAACACACAGCAACACTTGAAGCTGTTGTGGAGCTTTTAATCGGTACCTTGATTTATTTACCCAGTAATATTTTGATTATAAGTCTTCCTGCTTATAATTATTAGAAAAAGAAACTGCCGGCTCGAAACAGGGGATTTTATAGCCATTTCTTAATGCGTCTGTAAAGTCCGGAATAGCTCCTATTCTTTCACAAACCTCTATGGTTTGCTGCTCTAAACTACCTTTAACTCTATAACATTTCTGTTATTTTGAAATAAATTTATTTCCAGAATTTCAAAAAATTCTGAATGATCCTTTAATAATGTCATATCTATACTGTTTTCTTCGTTCAAAGTATTAAAAAGTACTTATCATTTATTGTTGTATCTGTTCCTTGCACTAGTGTCCGACTCTCTTTAAATTCCGGTAGCCCTGAGGCAGTGGCTGGCCTCCGACAAACCCTCCTGCAGTGTCCTCTGTTACCACACCCGAGGCATGTATCGTGTTCGGTTGCTGTTCTTTGCCGACGAAAAGAACTGGTCCGTTTATTGTTCACTTGTTGTGTGAACGGCCCGCCGCCCGATGGGAGTTTTGAAGTGAAACAACCCGGGACCGTGAAAACGCGCTCTGGATTGTTCTCATGTCTCTGTTTGCATTCTTTGTTCCTCCACTGACTCCATATGTTAAAAACAGCCCGAATTCTAACTAGTTTTAAGAACCTCTGGATGAAGCGACTTTACTGTTTGCCTGTCGGATTCGAATGAAAGAAAAGTTTTTCTGCTCAGTACACGTCAGCGTATACTCGCTTTGCACGTGCAAACGAGTATATAACGCCCTATAGGAACCGGTTGAAACCTGTTTGAACAGGTTCATTGTAACTCGTCGAACTTTAAGTTATTAAAGAGACACTTTCATAAATTATTCTATTCTTTCAATGGTATGTACTTTCAAAACAATCTAAATGCTATAGTATGGTGGCACTGACGGGTTTTAATTGTCAAACTATTATAAATGGCAAGTATATTTTTGGATGTATTAAACACAACTGAGTGACTGTTGTGAATAGAAACATGGCAACACAAGAGTAATTTATTATCATATTCCTATAAAAACAGCACAAACTAAATAATAACATATGAATACGATCAAATTACCTGTCTATCCGAATGTTTCACCATACAGCATGTTTCAATTTACAATTCACCTGCATGCTTTTCATTTGTATCATGTGCGTGTGTTGAAGGCACATGGCGAATAAAGAAAATTTTCATTTTTAACAATGGTGTACTTCGAATTTTGGATGATGTGATAACATGGCTTACTTTATTTAGAAATGATGTCTCGTGTGCCATTTTTAGATAAATGGACAATTCTATGGACAAATTTATTTAACATAAAAACAAAACATTTTAGAGTAAAATTGCACTAAACTTTTCATATAAAGGGCACTATTTCTGCCATATAAATATTGTTTCTGATATTCACATCAATAGTGTTGCATTAATGTCATCAATTATATCATTGACAATGTTCATGCCTATAATATGCATTTGGATGAAAATTTCAATTAACCATACCCCATCCATTTTGGATTTTCTTTTGAAAGATGGCTGAACAATAGCCCTTAAAATGTAAAACTATTGATAGTTTAGAAATTGTATTGCATAACCAAACTGTATTTTAAATGAACTTTAATAATGTCATTAGTTTAATATTGGTATGCGTTTGTGAAGTTCCATTTCTTTTTTTGGTAAATGATATGTCCGTGTATTAAACACCGATAACAATAGCACACATACAAAAAGACTATTCGCTTTTTCAGAAACATCTGAAATAATATCATAAAACTATGCATCTCTATTCATACAAGCAATCTATAAAGAAATTGTAGAGATATGAACATGAGCAATTTTAACAAATGAGATAAAGGACATAAATAATTCGGGAAGGGGTTGAGTGTGGAGCTGGGGAGCTGGGGAGGGAGTGTGGGTGTGGGTGGGTGTAAGGGTGTAAGGGTTTAGGGGGATGGGAAGGGTGACGACTGAGATGGCAAATATGCCGTGTGTACTCTTAAACAACATAAACTACATAAGGAAGATTGTGAACATGTAAGTGAATGGAGAGTGATCTTATAATATAGATGGACTGAATTATGTCCGCAATAATATAATATCCGCAACAACAATCAAAATTGTGAGGGGATCATGAGGGAATAGAATGGTTGGAGGGTGAAAGATGATGATTGATAGGAGCAGAGGAACACTTTATATACTCAGAAAATACAACATACTGTAAAACAAAAAGTGTGGGGAGGCTGTATGTGTATGTATAACACAAACAACAGTTTAAAAAATAATCAAATCAAATTTGACCTGATCACCTCGCACACCCTATAGAAGTCAGTATAAAAATCGAACAGCAAATGCAGCTTTCACAGAACACAGTAAACCCCAAATACACAAAAAGACAAACAAGAATGGCAATAGAAATAGTAAAGGCATATGACGTCACAAACACAAAAAGGGTTGACAGTAGGGCTACCGCCTTGGAACGGTCAGTGGCAAAAAGGCCGCTGGGGGTTTAAACCTCACATTTACCCTACTGTCATCCCAATTAAACGGGACAGTGTTAATAAAGAAATCCCCGCCATAAACTATTCTATAACCAACAAGGCAGCATTAATAGGCAATATAAGTATAACACAAAGATGCTCATGTATACATATATACAAAAAAAACACACTAGCCTAGAAATAACAAAAAGGTTACTCGATGAATTGGCAGAAGCTAGAGCAACAAGAGAATAAACCATTGGGGGCACGACAAGACGGGTGATGGTACGTCACTGCCCACTTATCATTAAGGAGTTGTGGTCATGGATGGGTGGGTAGTGGGGACTGAGGTGGGAAGCATGCACCATAGTTATTGTGTAAATATAAACAAAACAAAAAACACAAGAATATGTTCAGTAAATATGGCTCGGGTTGTGAGATGTGCGGAGTTGAGCTATGATGAAAGTATGAACAATATGTTCAGTAACAACAGATTATATGTTTACCTTAATCGACGTTATTGCCCATTTTAAGCGATATTTTGTTTACTAATATACCAAATTTGGTTGAGCTAGGATAAGAAATATAATAAATATAGACTGTCAATACAGCTTACACGCACAACTTGATGTGGAGTGGGACGCCAACACAGAAGCTGTTACCGACGCCGGGATGATTACAAGCTCTTAGTCATCGAAAAGTCGAGCAAACAATATAAACAACAAACCTTCGGTTCCTTTCGATAAAGCATATGCATACTCGGGATAGTTTTTGCCGTCTATAATATCCGTGACCATTGTTTTTATTTGTTGGTAATCCATTTCATTATTTGCGTGAATGATTACACCAGACAACATTGTCGGTGATTTCATTCCATACAAGTAGAACGCTCTTAGCAATGTGTTTACAAATACAAACATCGGTTCCTTCAAAGGATAGAACTCTTGCACAGAAATGTAAATCTCGCATTTTTCGTGTTTATTAGCAATATCGAAGAGCTGTTGAAATGGGGTATGTATATCTTTCTTAATACCGTCTGTCTTTTCCATCACCCCAGGATGGGGAAAATTTACTGACACACTTCCAGCAGGATCCTCGATAAGCCGTAGCTCTGGGGAAATAAAGAGTACAGCTGCGTAAAGTGACATTACTATTAATGAAATTAAAATTTTACCATTGATTTTTTAACTGGTATATTAAAAGCATACTTATTAGGAAAAAAAAGTCATGAATGTGTAAGTAAGCGATTTGTGAAATCTTTGAGCACAATACTAAATTTTAACCAGTCTTAGACCATCATGGTATGTATGTGGAACATCAAATGTTGTTGGGCAGAACACAGTTATGTTTGTGCTCGGCACTATTAACTGCGCTAATGTCGATATTGTGAAGGATATTGCGTTGTGCAGTAAATTATAAAAATATTTGTCAATTGGGTTAACAAAATACACATAAAAAGCAAACAAAAACAGCAAAAGCATACCTTTGACATCATTGCAGGGTTTTACGTGCAAAACATCTCTTTTGATTTCAGTGTCTGTTACCATCACAGTACATTCGCCAGAAAAATACCATTCGTCTGTATGACACTCAATCTTCTTGTCATCTACGGTCGTAATATTCTGCATACGTACTGTTTTATTGAAGGAATCTTCATTGTTATTGTCAGAAGTGGATTTGTCCTTACTGAAATAATGACTATATTTTCCGTCCTTAAGAATCTTGTTTATGAGCTTGCAGCTTTCATCCGCCACGCTCTCTAGAGCAACTAGTACTAGACAACACTGTTCTTTGTCTAAAGGTAAGCAATACGCATTCGCTGTCCGAGCTCTGAATGGGGTTTCCATTACCATCTGGGTTGGTCTTCTCTCTCCTAATAACCTTATATCTTCTATTACCTCTTCAGTGAACTGCGTATTTATAGGAAATTCGTGCCGATTTACATCGAAGACCGCCTCATTAACTGCATCTCTAACACACATATCTAAGTCTTTTTCGTTTGCAATAGTTTTTGTAAACACTATGCTGCTGTCGCTGACTTGAACATTCACATCAGTATTTTCTGATAATCGTCGTTGTATTCTCTCAATAACTTTCGGGCAATAAAACGCAAATTGCCATGTTATGTTTTCGTCTGATGTTGCAATTATGTATTTCTTTTTCGGTTCATTTGTTTTTGTTTTGTATTCCAGAGTAAAAACGAACGGCTGTCCCTCTCCCATACCTATACATAATGTTAATAAGGTAAGTGAACATTTAAAGTGTTTACACGTTTATCCGAAATGGGACACTTGAGTAATAAATAAAATCTTGATTAAAAAGTGCATCGATCAATACTGAGTATATTTCATAATCAAGGTCATGTGTGTATTAAGGGAATGTAGCCACACAGCCATTCACATGGAAAAAGGGTGAAAGAATGATCAAAACCGGATGATAAACAAAACAGGTATAACCATTTGAAGTTTGTTCTAAAATTGATATAAGTGAGCCGCTATTTTGAGAACTATGACGTCATAGTTCCAAATTACCGTATATATGGCATATTGATAAATATCATTTAAAGTGACTAAAATAACTGCAAATGAATACAAAATCCATTACTGCTCATATAAAGCATTATATTATACCTAATTTGCACATTCCCTTTTTTGCGCAATGTGACGTCATCCAGTCACTATTCTGTGACAGTGACAGGCCCCGGTCCGAGAGTTATAGTTTTGGACGTGTGACAAAACGAGGTCAAATTTAAATAAAACATAACACGTATTGTTTTAATTTGTTGGTCAGATTCGGTAAAATATAACAAATAATGTATGGTGCTTCGATCCATATGCAAGTTTATGGTCTGGGCAGTCAGACCTGGACTGTCCATTCCATAAACTTGCATAATTATGTATCTCAGCACCATACATTATTTTTTAAATAACCATAAAGTATACATATTTTTCATACAGTTGTTGTTATAATTTCCTACAATTCAGTAAATTGTCATGTGTCTTTAGGAAAGAAACTTCCCTTAGCCTAATCCGTCTGATGGGGGAAGTGACTGTCCTGCCAGCACGATTGAGAAGCATATATTCGATAGCTAGCCTCATCGTATGAGTAGGTTTCTTTGTTTGTGTAATGCATTATGGATCTGGCAGATCTGTTAAACTAGCAATCCAATTACATTTGTCTAGGCATGAAAGTCGTAAGCATTGCACTAGTTATATTAATGGAGTAGAACTTAACATCAAGATGAGTTATTTTTATGCAATTCAAAGTCGGTACAGGTTTGAACTACAAACCCACATCGGTGTAAGCATATGGTCTGCCAATCAGCTAATCGGGCCAAGTTATGATACAAGACTATACTAACATACAAGTGCAAATAGCTAATATGCTTAAAGCGTAGTCATGTGATCAGGCATCTGATATTTACGTGACTTACATGCTATCTGTGCTTGTGTTCGGAACAATTATATTTTTAAAATACTTTTTCATGACCACACTTTACCTTATTTCCGTCAATACTCATACTGTCCTGTAAATACATTAATGAACAAAATTCTGGCAGTTATTTGTTTATGACCAATATACGCCTAGCTTGAGGCTAGTGTGCCTTGCGTTTTAATAACTCACCATTTAATTGATCTTCGTGCATGCCTTGATGAGTCTTGTCAGCATCCCGATCTTCGCTTGTATTTGGCTTCTGTAACTTTATGTCTACCATTGCAGGTGGTGGCTGAATATCGCGTTGTGTATTGTGGTTCTCTATAGAGATTGGTTCTGGAAGTGGTTGATTTCCACTTTGTCCACGATTAAACATGCTATCATTTGTTCCGTTTGTTACTGTGTTATTTTCAAACATCTTTAATGAGCGTTTTTCTTGATCCGCAGTCGGACCCGCCTCTTGTCCTTGTCGACGCTGTGTTTCGTGAGAATTCCTCAACTGATTCCCTTCAACTTCCGTCGACCTTTGACGTTCATGTTTTACCGTGTTCTTTGGCTGATTTGACTGATCTTGGGTTTGTGTTGTTTTAAGTGTTTCTCTGTCCATGCCATGTTGTGTTAAGATATCTGGTTTTGCATTTGGTTGATCGCTTTTGTCTTTAGTACCATGAATATGGGCTTCTTGTTTCTCCATGTTACACTCTACGGTTTCACATTTTGAAGACTGTTTTATTTCTGTTCGATCTAACTTTGTATCGAGCTCAGTAGGATGCGTACCGCAAATCTTTTCCTGTGCTCGTAATTTGTTGGCACCTCCACTAGCATCGTTATAACCAGCATCGTTCCCTTTAATTGCGGAATAATGTCTTTCTCTACGAGGTAAAGGAGGACTCACTTCTGTTGAGAGTTGTTCCGGATGTATGGCCTTTAAAGGACTCGGTTTAGACTCGTTATGGTCCCCTTTTCCCGTTTGTGCTTTCGCCAATATCTTCATATCTACTATTTGTGAAAACGTGTTGAAAGACCTTGGTATAATAACGGGTGCCTTTCCAATTCGAACCGTGTTAGTCTGTCCTGTAATGTTATGTTGTTCATGGCTTTTACCTCCATAATTGGTAATCGCTACTGTCAAAACACAATGCAGATCAATAGACGATGTTCAAAAAACAATCTCATTAGATAGCAGAGCCTTTTTTTAAAAAAGATGTTGTTTTCAGATAATGTGCAAAAAGGCAAGCGTAGCTAAAAAGGATGCAGGATCACGTCAACTAGTATTGATGTCTATTAATTATGATTATTCAGGTTCTTTTATTAAAGATATTGGTCAATTGTTTATGTCATGTTAGATCAATAGGCAGCTCTACTAAATCAATTAGAAAAAGGATTGACCTATTGTATACAAGAGGCCCATTAGGGCTTGCATCGCTCTTCTTTATGCCCATTTATGTCACGACAGTCTGACCCATGTAATGTTAAATGTTATATCGATTGTGGGATTCTATCATCAAATTCCAGATTCCAAGTTTGAAATAAATCTATAACAAGAAATGTTTGCAAAACGTGAAAAAATTCCCGAACTATATATCATCCCTACCCAAGCTTCAACTTAATATCCCCGCAGACTCTATTACAATAATTACATAAACACCTGTTTAATAAGGAGTCTGACCTTTTAGTTAACCTTGAATCTTAGTATAGAACAGGTTTGTGATATTTTGAACATTGACTAGTCCAGATTTATAGAACAGAACAGAACATATTCTTTATTCACTTAAACTTTACAGTTTTTCGTGATACACAAAAGCATATACATACATTCAATCTACACGTGAATAGTTATGGTGTATGACAATACATTCACAATTGAATCAAATAAATACAAATAAATACAAATTCAGAGGTATAATAAATATTGGATGCACTCCTATTAGCAATTTCAGTCTTAGTGGAACTGACACTAATCACAATATACAGTAGGGAATAACCCTCCCCCCAGAAAATCTAATTTTCTTAGTAAATAAGTTATTAAGTATTATTATTGTTTAAACGATTTATATGAAGCAAAAATGCTTTATTGATAAATTTGCTTAGCATAAGTATTTCTGATTTGTTATTACTTTGAAGGAGAAGCGTAAATGTATACATACTAGGTTTATGTCTATAGAAACGCTTTAAATACACTGTTCTTAAATCAGAATACAAGGGACATATAAACACAAAATGATACTCGTCTTCTACTTCATTTGTAACACAAAGCTGACATACACGATTATTTCTTTCAATTCTTTCTCTGTCGAATCGACCAGAATGAATGCGTAAATGATGTGCCGATAAGCGCAATTTTTGATAGAGATGTTCGTAAACTCCCAGAGATAATAATATCCAAGTAAGATTCAAATGATAAGTTTCCTTTAACTACCTTATACAACATAAGTACCTGATTCGTATCAACTCTGGCTCCAAATTCTTGTAAAAATTCATCCAGTAGTCTTTGTTTAAAAATACATAAAAATGCATTGATATTTTATACATGCGTAAATATTTGGGCACGAATCTCTGTTTGTTAACAAAAAGACACGAAGACACCTAAAGAAAAATTCAAATTTGACCTTTGACCACTGAGTGTGACCTTGAACTTTACCATATAGTATATATCATATTACTTATTGTCTAGTCTCGATTTATACGTATGTCAAGTGTCGTAGCCGTATGTATGTTTGTTTGTTTTAAAAAAAAAATACATGAAAAATACACCATCAATAGCTCAAATTTGACGTTTGACTCTTGCCTTTGCCATATACGGTCTTAAAAATTGCATGAGATACATCGCCTTCTACGTTTGAAGTAAATCTTCTTTTTTCGATAATAAAATAAATATACTTCATTCCTTATAATTTATGATATATAATAAAACAACTATTTATTATATACCTATCAGTGATTTATAAGGATTTCTCAGTGACATATTTTTAGTATCAGAAAAAAAGTGATATCGTCATACCAGTGTGTGACGATATCACTTTGCCGGAACTACTTTTTTACCATTTTTGTATCTAATGGTACTGAAGATTGCTATTGCTTTCAACCAGGACATTTTAACGGCTCATTTCAAAATCTGCTAAATATATTCATACGCAAAGGCACCTTGCACTTTGCCGGAACTACTTTTTTAAATTAAATATCCTTAAAAAATCACTGATGGGTATATAATACATAGATAAAATAAATAGAATAATCAATAGTCTCGCTGTGATACAGAAAATATGTCACTCGAACACGTTGCAATTCGTTCTTCGAACTCGTTTTTTAACCGAATTACAACGGGTTCTCGCGACATTATTTATCGTATCACACTGAGGCTTTCGATTTTTTTCTATTTATTTTATGCTTAGCAGTGAAATAGTGGATTTGAGCAATGAAATAAAAGTGGTATTTCATACGTATGAAATATAGGTTTATTTTTTGATTGCTGGAACAACTTTTTTTTAATATAAACAAGAGGTCAATGACCTTGAAGCTCTACTGATTGATTTTGATTTCAGGAAGTAGTCGCTACAGACTTGTTTTTTGAAAATCTATTTTTAACCGTGGCGGCCATCTTGAATTTCCGGCCGACCTGAAATTTTGCTAAGATCAATAAGACATTAAGAGCAACATTCCTGTGAAGTTTCATGAAAATCCGTCAGGTAGTTTCAAAGAAGTAGTCGCTACAAGTTTTCATTATATAACTCTATGTAAACAAAGCAGCCATGTTTAAGGTCAAATCAAAACGATTTTCGACAAGGACCAACATCATGTCATACTGATCATTTTAGAAAAAGTCCCATATCAATATCTCTTATTGTTTTGAAGAAGTAGTCGCTACAATCTTATTTATTTTAAATCTATTTTAAGCTGTGGCGGCCATCTTGAATTTCCGGCCGACCTGAAATTTTTCTAGGATCAACTAGACATCAAGAGCAACATTCCTGTGAAGTTTCATGAACATCCGTCAAGTAGTTTCAGAGGAGTAGTCGCTACAAGTTTTTACTATATAACTCTATGTAACCAAAGATGGCCACTGGCATCCATGTTTAACGTCGAATCAAAATAATTTTCCACAAGGATCAACATCATGTCATGCTGATCATTTTAGAAAAAGTCCCATATCAATTTCACTTATAGTTTTCAAGAAGTAGTCGCTACAAACTTATTTTTTAAAAATCTATTTTTAGCTGTGACGGCCATCTTGAATTTCCGGCCGACCTGAAATTTTGATAGGATCAATTAGACATCAAGAGCAACATTCCTGTAAAGTTTCATGACAATCCGCCAAGTAGTTTCAGAGGAGTAGTCGCTACAAGTTTTTACTATATAACTCTATGTAAACAAAGATGGCCGCTGGCAGCCATGTTTAACGTTGAATCAAAACGATTTTTGACTAGGATCAACATCATGTAATGCTGATCATTTTAGAAAAAGTCCCATATCAATATCACTTATAGTTTTCAAGAAGTAGTCGCTACAAACTTATTTTTTAAAAATCTATTTTTAGCTGTGACGGCCATCTTGAATTTCCGGCCGACCTGAAATTGTTCTAGGATCAATTAGACATCAAGAGCAACATTCCTGTAAAGTTTCATGACAATCCGCCAAGTAGTTTCAGAGAAGTAGTCGCTACAAGTTTTTACTATATAACTCTATGTAAACAAAGATGGCCGCTGGCAGCCATGTTTAACGT
The DNA here is from genome assembly GCA_037043455.1 of Cyrtodaria siliqua. Classification (NCBI taxonomy): domain Eukaryota; kingdom Metazoa; phylum Mollusca; class Bivalvia; order Adapedonta; family Hiatellidae; genus Cyrtodaria; species Cyrtodaria siliqua. The sequence goes on from JAWPHD010010619.1 coordinate 46,387, forward strand.
TGAATCAAAACGATTTTTGACTAGGATCAACATCATGTAATGCTGATCATTTTAGAAAAAGTCCCATATCAATATCACTTATAGTTTTCAAGAAGAAGTCGCTACAAACTTGTATTTTAAAACTCTATTTTTAGCTTTGGCGGCCATCTTGGATTTCACATCAACATGAATTTTTGCTAGGATCAACTAGACTTTATGGGCAACATTCCTGTAAAGTTTCATGAATATCCATCCAGTAGTTTTAGCTGTGAAGTCGCTACAAATAAAAGTTTACGGACAGACAGACGGACAGACGGACGGACGGACGACGGACGCCGCACCACGGCATAAGCTCTGCTGATCTCTGATCAGTAGAGCTAAAAACACAATTTTTTTATTTGTTCAGAAAATAAATATTTAATATATATCATTCGACTGTAAATGGTCTAACTAAAAACATGAGCTATACTTTTCAAAACTGGTGAAGTATTTCAAAATTGTTGTCATTTACAGAGAAAAATGTAAGTTGGTCATTTTTGTCAAAAACTACTTTTTTCAGAAAGTTGCTGGAAATAACTTAACTAAACAAGAGCTGTCGGAGAACAGCGCAGCTCGACTATTCAATTTTTCAGAGAATAATAAATTATATACCTAGTAGAAACCATCAGAAAATAAGGCTAAAACAATGTGGGTGGGGTTGGGGGATGGGGCTTCGATAGAAACTCGGGTCGATATAAAATTATGTGAAATTTTATTATTTTTATCTGTTTTAATCCAAAATTGCTGTCATTTTAAAGAAATTTGTGATCGAAAGGCAACTCGGGGAGGGAGCTGATATTTGGTAATTTTTATTGTGGCCTCATTTCATTTTTTTTATGATATTTCATCTGTGTATCTGAATTGCGCAACATAGCTATGTGTAAGAATTGACCCAAACAAAACAGAAATATGTAAAAAAAATAAAATAATTAAAAATCGAGTTTTGAGTGGGGGTGGGGTGGGGGAGAGGTGGGGAGTGGGGTAGGTGAGGGGAGGGCAACATATATGTGTAAGAAGCTATGTAAGAATTGACCAAAACAACACAGAAATATGTAAAAAAATAAAAATATTCCAGTTTCGAGTGGGGATGGTGGTTGGGGGGTGGGGGCGGGAGCGTGGAGGGGAGGGAGGGGAGGGGGCAACATAGCTATGTGTAAGAATTGACAAAAGCAACACAGAAATATGTAAAAATAAAAAATCGAGTTTTGAGTGGGGGTGGGGGATGGGGGAGGGGCGGGTGGTGGGCAACATATATATGTAAGAAGCTATGTAAGAATTGACCAAAACAACACAGAAATATGAAGAAGAAAAAAAATCCAGTTTCGAGTGGGGATGGTGGGGGGGGGGGGGGGGGGGAGGGGCGTGGAGGGTAGGGGGCAACATAGCTATGTGTAAGAATTGACAAAATCAACACAGAAATATGGAAAAACAAGAGGCCCAAGAGGACCTGTGGACGCTCTACTGGCTAAAACAGCTCTTTTAGATTTAGATAGATATAGCTAGATATAGCTCTCTTCTCCTATAGATTTAACAAAGGAAAATACAATATAGCATTTTTCGACGAATCAAGGGCCATAACTCTGTTATTACTAACAAGATCTAGCTGGTTTTCGAAACTGTCCAAGATTTCATTGATATACCGCGCTTTGCACAACTAGACATCATACTGACGCTTCCTGCCAAATTTCGTAGAAATCCAAGGAGTAGAGCCGACAAGAAATGTAAAATAAAAATGTCAAAGGGCCATAACTCCGTCAAAAATCAGCGAACTGTAACAAAAGCGTGATATGCACAACAAGACATCTTACCGATGCTTCCTGCCAAGTTTCGTCGAAATTCAACAAGGTATGTAGGATGAGTAGTGATAAAAAAATTGAAATTAAAAACAAATAATTAAAAAAACTGTTACCCATGGGGCGCGTCCAAATTTGAAACCATGGTCACCATTTGAACAAACTTGGTAGAGGACCATAAGCTGATGCTACATGTAATACATGAGAGCTCTGTGCCATTTGGTTCCAGAGAAGAAGATTTTTTTTTCAGTTTTTGCCTATACAAGCCTAAGTAAAACTGTGACCCCCTGGGTGGGGCTAAATGTGACCAATGGGTCACCATTTGAACAAACTTGGTAGAAGACCATAAGCTTATAGCAAATTCAAAATATTAAACCTCTGGCTCTTGCAGTTTCAGAGAAGAAGATTTTTTAAGTTTTTCCATATACATGTCTATGTAAAACATGTGACCCTTGCGGCGGGTCAAATGTGACCCGAGGGTCACCATTTGAACAAACTTGGTAAAGGACCATAAGCTTATAGTAAATGCAAAATAGTAAACCTCTAGCTCTTGCAGTTCCAGAGAAGAAGATTGTTTTCAGTTTTTCCCTATACAAGCATTTATGTAAACTGTGACCCCCGGGGCGGGGCCAGATGTGACCCCAGGGTCACCATTTGAATAAAATTGGTAAAGGACCATAAGCTTATGGCAACAGCAAAATATTAAACCTCTGACTCTTGCATAGCTATGTGTAAGAATTTACCAAAACAACACAGAAATATGTAAAAAAAATCATAAAAAAATCGAGTGGGGGATGGGGGAGAGGCGGGTGGTGGGCAACATATATGTGTAAGAAGCTACATATATGTGTAAGAAGCTATGTAAGAATTGACCAAAACAACACAGAAATATGTAAAAAAATAAAAATATTCCAGTTTCGAGTGGGGATGGGTGGGGGGGGGGGGGGGGGGGGGGGTCACCTAGATCTGCACAGAAATATGGAAAAACAAGAGAGCCTGTGGACGTGGGGGGAGAGGCGGGGTTCGGGGGCAACTATATGTGAAAGAAGCTATGTAAGAATTGACCGAAACAACACAGAAATATGTAAAAAAATAAAATAAAAATATTCCAGTTTCGAGTGGGGATGGGTGGGGGGGGGGGGGGGGGGGGGGGTCACCTAAACAACACAGAAATATGGAAAAACAAGAGAGCCTGTGGACGTGGGGGGAGAGGCGGGGTTCGGGGGCAACTATATGTGAAAGAAGCTATGTAAGAATTGACCGAAACAACACAGAAATATGTAAAAAAATAAAAATTAAATAAAAATATTCCAGTTTCGAGTGTGTGTGTGTGTGTGTGTGTGTGTGTGTGTGTGTGTGTGTGTGTGTGGTGGGGGGTGGGGGGGGGTCACCTAGATCTGCCTTGATTGCACATTTTATGGGCCATCACAATTTGGGTTACATGCGAGCCCACAATTTGCAGAAGACAAAATTAATTACCCAACCCTTTACAACATACTATAAGGAAACCAATTCAGTTCAGCAAGGACAAGAAATGTAAGAGAACACAGCTTACACGCAAAGTTTGATGTGAAACACATTTTAAAGGCTATCAGAATTTGGGTTCCATGGGAGCCCAGGGATTACAAGAACCAAAATTACTTAAGCAACCCTTAAGATAATGCTATAAGGAAGCTAATGGCCAAATTTGGTTGTGCTAGGCTAAGAAATGTAAGAGATATAGACTTGTAAACACAGCTTACACGCAAAATTTGATGTGAAATGGGACTCATTTTATGGGCTATAATAATTTGGGTTCCATGGGAGCCCATGGGTTACAGGAACCAAAATTGCTTATGCAGCCCTTAAGATAATGCTATAAGGAAGCCCATGGCCAAGTTTGGTTGTGCTAGGATAAGAAATGTAAGAGATATAGACTTGTACACAGCTTACACGCAAACCTTGATGTGGGACGCCGACGCCGACGCCAACGCCGACGCCGACCCCGGTGTGATTACATAAGCTCTCTTATTCTTCGAATAGTCGAGCTAAAAAATAAGTCGTATATTACTGACATCGGTTAAGTAGTTTAGAAATTCTGGAGAATTAAAAAAAGCAATTGTATCATACTAAGCCAATGACGTCGTCATATTTAAAAAATAATCTGCATACTGCATACACTTTGATTATAAAGCATAAAATAAAAATAAAATGTGTTGTTTTGTCGTCAATAACAGATTTGATTTCATCTCGAAGTGATATAATATCAAGTGTTTACACTTCTCGATGAAATAAAATCTGTTATTCACTCCAAAACAACAAATATCCTCTATTTAATTCCTTAGAAGTCAGTGGATTATAACTATTTTTCTTCGGCGTGCCGTCTCGTACAATAGTACCCTTCTCGGGTCAGTAGTCATTCCCTCTGATAGTTTTAACCATTGCATGTAAAGGAATTAAATAGCTGTATACTATCTTTATTGGTACCCATGGTATGCAACAAATAACTTGGTAATGACAGTATGTCACATTTTGGCGGCCATCTTGGACGCAATCTTAAATAACATGTTAATACTGGACTACAACAGGTCACAGACTATGACCAAGGCATCCAACTAAGTTAATTGAATTATAAGGTCAAAAAATCTACAGATGTCGTAGACAATGTTTTTCATTGTCTAGGTCTCTTTTCAGAAACTATTCTCGGAATTATTTTACTTCTATTTAACACTAATGTTTTTTTATTGAGATATTAAATTCAATGTCGAACTACAGTATTATATTAAAATACAGTGTTTGTTAATGAAGACCAACGAAGGTAAATTTACCTACCTCTGCTACTAGGGACACCGGCTCCTTTGTCTGTTGATTCCATCTTGAACTTTCTTCAGCTGTCCTGGATAACATCGGTTACTGATAGCATCGGTTACTGGATAGCATCGTGATATCATCGGTTACTGATATCATCGGTTTCTCTGGAAAAATAAAGTGTGCTTAACAGTATATAACCGTATGTCTGTATGTACGTTTAATTATTTGTATTACTAATGGTGGTGGTGGTGACGGTGGTGGTGGCGTGGCGGCGGTGGTGGTGGTGGCGAAGCAACAGCAGGTGGTAGTAGTACATGTAGTAGTAGTAGTAGAAGTGGTGGTGGTGGTGGTGGTGGTGGTGGTGGTGGTGGTGGTAGTAGTATTGGTAGTAGTAGCAGTAGTAGTGGTGGTAGTAACACTGGTAGTAGTAGCAGTAATAGTAGTAACACTAGTAGCTATAGCCACTAGTAGCTATAGCAATATTAGTAGTAGAAGTAGTAGTAGTAGCAACATCAGCAGCGGTATCGGCAGCCAGGGGCGTAGCCAGTCATACTCCTGTACGCCCGGGCGTACTCTAGAAAATCGAATGTGAAAAAACAAAAGTGCTTATTTTTTTTAAAATAAAAATAAAAATTGAAGTTGGGTAGTGTGTGAGGCACTATTTTTAAAAGCACACTTAATGAATGGAGGCCAGAGCCTCAAAAATCTCGCTCAAATGAAGCCACAAACCTCCGAAATTGCACTCAAATTTCAAAATTTTCCCGGGCTCCCACCAGCTGCAGGGGGACAACCTCTTCCGCACCCTCCCCCAGGGCGTATGCTCCAAAAGGCTCTGGCTACGCCCCTGGCAGCAGTAGTAGTAGTAATACTAGTAGCATTAGTTACAGTAGTAGAAGTAGCAGCAGTAGCAGCCGCGTATTAGTAGCAGCAGCAGCAGTAGTAGTAGTAGTAGTAGTAGCAACAACAGCATTAACAGCAGAAGTAGTAGTAGCAGAAGCAGTACTAGCAGTAGCAGGAGGAGTATGAGTAGTCGGAGCAGCTGCTGTGAACATTGTAAATATCCACATTCATTTTGTAAGATATATATATACCTTACTGTTATTGATTCAGTGTAGTACTCATGACACACATGCATTAGTGGGGCCACACATACTTTCAAAAACGAAAGTAAAGTAAGTAGATACAGGCCTACTTATTATGCCCATTTCAAAAGAGAAAGTAGAGGTTGATATTTTGACTGCTAAATATATGCATATATTTAATATATGCATATATTTAGCAGTCAAAATATCAACCTCTACTTTTTTTTATCTTGTAAACAGTTCATTATAGATGTGGTGAAGTTAAGCAGGAGTAATTATATTATTTTTAAGTGAATAACATTTAAAAAAAAAACACTTGAAAACTCAGTGTCGTGTGTTTTTTAAGCATCCGAAATAAGGACTATCCGGATTTACATCAACTTTTTACGCTGACATTGTCTTACAATAACTTAACGTCTAAGTCATGTTAACTGCATCAAGTCATTAGCGTTTTCAAAGAAAAAGAAGGTAGGAAACGGTTATAAGTTTATTTAAATTTTATAAAATTGCTGTCTTTATTCATAATTAATCATAATTAATCGTTTTCGTCGAAACACGGAAGCAAATTCAAAACCGGAAGTAACCTAAATTTATAATCTGCAACCCCGAGATTCTTATAATTTTATGTGATTATCGATTAATTTGCGTTTGTGAGATTATTTTCTCATCATTAACTATTTAAAACGCGATAAAATGGATGGAGGCACGTTAATTCAACGCTACAATAAAATATAACATACCGTAAGTAAATTGTTTTCACATTTGATGACGTAATACGTTTACAGGTCATGTACGCATGGTTGAATTCTTGAATTAGACCCTTATCACGGAGGTAATTAACACCTCTGCCCCTCTAATCCTTATGAAAACACTCCAATCAGGAGCTAAGGACGTATGCGTGTCAGGAGTTTATGCCTCAAGGCGTTATTTGATCAGATATGTGATTAATTACCACTTGGACATGAATGTTTTGACCCACTTTTAAGGGATCGCGGCATGGTTTTAAAGGGTCGCGGTCAGATTAAGGATCGCGGCATGTCTGTTTCAAAAGTTAAGGGATCGCGGCGCCGCTTCGCCATAAATGGCTGGGGAAGGCCCTGTATTACATAGCTGAGATAATATATGATACAAAACGATAGATATCTAAAAAATAAAAAGTTCATATCTCAGAATTTTTGAAAACGAAAGTAGAAACATAAAACAGCGATTTACCTCATATTTAGTGTTGTTGTTTTCTGTTCCGATGTACACAAATGTAGGTCAAAATATGTCGAATATAAATGCAACGTTATGCAAAGTAAATTGATAATAAATCAGGTAGAAAACACCATAGAAGTCACTTAACAGTATTACTGTCCTCTCTAATAAAGCGACGCATTTCCGGCATCTTCGGAAAGGGTTCGGTATTATTCGGAAATAGGCGAAGTGTAATGAAATAATTTTCGAAAACGAAAGTAAAAACATTGTTTACTTACCTGAGGTGATTTAAGGTGGGTGCGCGCCTACCTTCCCACTAAAACTGAGGCGTGAAAGGGAATGTGAAAAGGCTCTTCTTCTTTTTTCTTCTTCTTTTTTTTTTCTTTTCTTGTTTTTTTTTTTTTAGTTGGGGGTTATGGGGAGGAGGCGGAGTTGCTAATTGTCTCGTGTTTTTTTTAAGTTGCGTCCCCACTAATCTCAATTTCTGTATCCGCCCCTGCGTACTACCTGAATGGATTTATGAATGTTTCGATATTATCAATGTGAGCATTCCCCTACTTTGCGTCTCCGTGGCCGAATGCTTAACGACGTTGCGTTGCCTTCGCCTCTCACCGCTGTGGGTTCGAATCCCACTTGGAGATCGACTTGTAAGTGAGAAAGTGTCGATTCTTACGGATGGCGGGAGGTGAACAGTACTGGTTCTACCCAGGAAAAGTGGGTGGTCTGCCTCCACCACAAAAATATCGACCGTCATATATAACCTTACAGGTGTTGAAAATGACGTAAAACACCATACGAACAAACTACTTTGTGCGTTATCGGAGTACATCAAGTGAGTATTTTATACTTACTGTTGTTATAACATGGTAAGATTGAAAAAACAACGTGTATAACCTGCCATACTGTATGTATATAGCCGTTTGTCTTCATAGCTAAGTGGCAAAAGGGGTCGCCAAGGCAACTGACGCATTCTCACATATTTAGGGAACTTACAAAATTCTTTATTTTAAGACACATCTACATATTTTTGCCTTTTGTGAGTTGGGGGTGGGGGTGGGGGCCTAAACTAATAAGGACATTTAGAAGTAATACATAACTAACGAACATAACTAAGTAATACATAACTAACGAAGTAATACATAACTAACGAAGTAATACATAACTAACGAAGATACATAACTAACGAAGTAATACATAACGAAGTAATACATAACTACTACCGAAGTAATACATAACTACTACAGAAATAATACATAACTAACGAAGTAATACATAACTAACGAAGTTATACATAACGAAGTAATACATAACTAACGAAGTAACTAACGAAGTAATACATAACTAACGAAGTTATACATAACGAAGTAATACATAACTAACGAAGTAATACATACCGAAGTAATACATAACTAACGAAGTAATACATACCGAAGTAATACATAACTAACAAAGTAATACATGTGCACATACTGATCAATTTGAAAGTTGCATCGCTTTCGCTTATAGTTCATATTGCTGAAAGATAAAACATGTTCAACATATCGCTTTCCAATTTATATTACAAGGAGAGCAATTATCAGAATGTATACCCTGCTTTGCACCGTTAACGGTCAAACACATCTTGTTGGAATGTGTGGACTTTAGTCCTATGCGTCAAAGGTACTACAATGTTAATACTATGAAAGAGTTATTTGATACTATAGATTTTAGTCTTGTTTTAGATTTCCTGAAAGAAATCAGACTATATAAGTCATTATAATATGTTCTTATATATCGTTATTTATTTATATACCGTTGACGGGCATATTTTTTTTTACATATATAGTTTATATTATTACCATATCATCCCTTATTTGTAAATAGTTTTATCTTTATATATTTACATTAATTTTAAATTACTACTTCATTTCTTCATCTTTCATCAGTTTTTGCGCACAATATGACCTATGTATGTGTCGACGTGCCGTAAAACACCATTCAATCAATCCAATTTATATGTTCAGTCATGTTAAACCTAAATGTTTAGGTCATCATCACATAATGGGGTTATACGTATAGTATATATTTTTTATTATATATTCATTGACAAATAGTCAAAGTTGTTTCTCTTACAGTTTGAAAGATAGTGTTGAAGGACAACATGTTAAGACATTGTTAAATGTCACCATCATGGACACACATGGGTGTATTATAAGTAAGTATTTAACTAAGTAAAAAGTTTATTAAAGTGTCATGTGCATATACAATTTCCCAAGTATACAATGATGTATGTATAGCTAATGGTCTGGTAAAGCATTCGAACTGTGTTCATAGTTTGAGATGGAATTGACAGTTTGAGATGGAATCGACTATGTATTTCCAGTTGAGATCCTCTTGCTAAATGTGACAGCTTGCTTGACTATGTGTAGTATTTGCATTGCAGGGACATCCAAAGGTGAATGGTTAACCTACTTCACGTAATTGTCATACATAATCACGAGAACCCAAGGGGGACAACTACATGTATTACTGTAACCTGTACTGCGTGCATGAGTTATTATCCGTTATACATAAAAAAAAAGTTCCACTGCACTGTAATAGGTAATGATTCCAAGGATTATGTTAATACAATAAAAGAGTTATTTGATACTATAAATTTTAGTCTTGTTTTGGATTTCCTGAAAGAAATCAGACTTTATAAATCATTATAATATGTTTTTATATATATTTACTTGTTTATACACTCGTTGACGGGCATTTGTTGATTTACATACAGTTTAAATTCCTGCCATACCATCCCTTATTTGTAAATAGTTTTAACTTTATACATTTACATTAATTTGTAATTACTACTTCATTTCTTCATCTTTCATCAGTTGTTGGTCACAATATGACCTATTTATTTGTCGACGTGCCGTAAAACACCATTCATTCATTCCAATTATTATGAGCAGCATCCTATAAACAACTCTTTAACTTAAACCACGAAGTGTTGGTAATTTTCAATATAAATTGTTTACTTATACCGGTTTCGATTTGCATTCCCTTATCATAAGCAGTTTATAAAGTTTTCTTTTAAATGGGGAACGGCTTGCCTTGTTAGGTAACTATTACAGTTGGTGTCAGGACATGAGAAAAATCATTGAATAATGCTGTAAATCGACACCGATGCAATATGGGCCCGTCCCTGGCGGAAATATGTTGCATCAACAACTGGTCAACTGAAACTCTAAACTACTGCACATTATCACAAGTATTCGAAAGTATCCATTAAAGCAAAGGTGAATCAACTCGACATAGGCCTATGCCTTTTTTTTTTATTAAATTTCAGCAAATTTACTACTAAAATTATAAACATAACGAACAGTATATTTAAGATAAGTCTACATTTTCTCATTAAAACAACTATTGAATAATGTTGGAATATCTACATTAAATAAAATGCCACGTGTCAGAACTTATTAAACCAATAAATTGATCCGTCCTTGTAGGGAAAACTTAACACAATAAGCGTCTAGGTCCAACTATGATCAGATTGGTACCAGCGCCTACATTAGCGTTCAACGGTTGTACAGAGTACCTTGACAGGAAATATAAACTGAAGTCAATCCATAGGCTAGCACTCGTTAGTGAAAGCCAAAACCATATGGAGTGGTGTCACGTTGTAATTCCACTCCCTCTCTCAAAAGTCCAAGCATGATATACCTAAAACATCTCTCATATGCTTCTAGGAAAGCAAAGATCTACATTCTCTATATTCTACTATTTGTGTCAGACTGTCTGTATAGTACTTTGCATAGTAGTTGGAGTGGCGTCACGTTGTAATTGCACGCCCTCTCAAAAGTCCAAGCATGATATACATACAAATCTCTCATATGCTTGTAGGAAAATAAAGATCTACATCTCTATCTTCTCCTATTTGTGTCGGACTGTCTGTATAGTACTTTGCATAGTAGTTGGAGTGGCGTCACGTTGTATTTTCACGCCCTCTCAGATATACCTAAAATTCTCTCATATGCTTCTAGGGAAAAAAGGTCTACATTCTCTATCTTCTCCTATTTGTGTCAGACTGTCTGTACAGTACTTTGCATAGTAAGTATAAGCCCCTGAAAATAACAAAGACAGTTTACTTAAAGGGAATTTACCATACAGCCAAACAATCTCTGAAAAACTTGCGAAAATGTGAAAGAATTATCAAAATCGGACGATAAACAAAACATATATGACCATTTGAAAGTTGTTCTAAAACGGATATGGAAGCAGCCACTTCGAGAACTATAATGACATAGTTCCAAATTACCATATTTGGAATGTTGATGAATATCATTTAAAGCAAAGAAAGTTATTGCAAATGAATGCAAAGTCTTTTACTTTTCATATAAAGCACTGTTACCATTAAGTATGCATATATTATAACAGTTACTGTTATTTTTCCCCATAAATGAGTACATTTTCATATTTATAAATATTCCATATTCGGTCATTTAAAACTATGCTGTCATATCTCTCAAAATGGCGGTTTTCATATCCGTTTCAACTGAACCTTCAAATGATCATATAATTATCTTGTTTATCATATTAGTTTGACGTTTTCACCCTTTTCCAAGTTTCTCAGAACTCTCAGCAATATTGTTTGTCTGTGTGCCTTTATTCCCTTTAACAATAATGCCTGTAATAAAGCCTTGATTCACAATACAAAGCGAGTTACGTCGTGCTGGCCGGTTATAAACCATGTATCGCGCATCACATTTAATTTTACGCATATATTTATTTTCTGTAAAGTTCGATTTTTTATAAAAAACACTTTTCAACAGTATGACTTTCATGTTTTAGCTGACAAATTCTGAAAATAACCTGTAACGGAGTGAGATATAACAAAATTTTGAAATGAATTTTACGCATGTATTTATTTTCTGTAAAGCTCGATTTTTTAAAACCACTTTTTCAACAGTATGCCTTTCATGTTTTAGCTGGAAAATTCTGAAAATAACCTGTAACGGAGCGATATACATAGAGGACATTTGTTGGTTTGGAGTGAATATAGGATTTATTTTCATCGAGAAGTGAGAAAACTTATATTTCTTTCTCACTTCGAGATGAAAATAAAACCTATATTCACGACAAACCAACACATATTATATTTATTATATACTTTTTATCATGCAACACTACCAGACTGTTTCAAACAGAAAATAAGTTTCGTTCCGACAGTTCCCCTTTAACGTATTAGCGGGTAAGTATAGTAACGCCAGCGCGTGAGGCGATTTACATATATTTAGTGCGCATAGAACACAGTTTTAAACTTTGACATGAATTATGACTGTTATAAGCCAATGTAGAAAAAAGGAGTTCCATTTTTTACCGGCAGTGAGAATATAATGAGAATATAAGGTTTATTCTAACCGTACAATCCACTATTTCACTGGGAAGTATATAATAAAACACACATTGAAATGAATTGTACGCATGTATTTATTTTCTGTAAAGTCCGATTTTTTAAAACCACTTTTCAACAGTACGCCTTTCATGTTTTAGTTGGCAAATTCTGAAAGTGTCCTGTAACGGAACGAGATATAACAAAATATTTAATGAATTTCGCATGTATTTATTTTCTGTAAAGTCCGATTTTTTAAAACCACTTTTCAACAGTATGCCTTTCGTGATTTAGCTGGCAAATTCTGAAAGTGTCCTGTAACGGAGCGAGATATAACAAAATATTGAAATGATTGCAACGTTTCTTTGGGGATGGCGTCGATATCACTACACCTATTACGAGCTAAATAAATAATCTTCTATCAATAACCATTAAAAGCGCATGGTATCGTCCAACTACTCTGCTTGTAAAAGGTTTATATAATTATTTGTTTAAATAATCTGTGTAACTTAAACATTAATATGTAAGTCGATAATTGTGAAAGCAGTCACGGCGCTTTATTACGCAGACAAACGAGTATTTTTATATCGGCCATGTTGTATTGAGTTGTGAAGAGAAAATTGATTTCCATTTTGAGTATCAGATCTATAGTTAAATAATAAAAAAAATAATAGCTTTGCAATTGTCCAATGCTTTTGTGGTGTCTAGTTTTAATTACGACATTTCACTTTAAGTGTGGAGCTTTTACTAAATACAAGAAAATTGAAAGGATTCGGTTAAAGTGAAGAGTATACGGCCGCGGGGATTGGGCAGTAATCCATTGTTACAGTATATAAATACATGTGTCACAACTTGTCCAAGGGCGGTCATATAACTAAATGTAAATATTTACAACAATATAATTATAAAAGAGTCTCTCTCACGCCATGACAGGTCAACCAAATAATACACAGAACAAAGAAATTACCCCTTAATGTAAGGACTTTATATATGGTTGACATGGCTCGTGCCTTAAATACGCATTTTATTGAAAATTTCATTTGACCATATCCCATCGATTTTGGATTATTGTTTTCAAAGATGCCTCAAGACTATGAATGACTAACGGGTAAAGTAGCTTGAGTTGGGCAAACATCCAACAAGTAGATATATATGCCGGGTAAAGTAGCTTGAGTTGGGCAAACATCCAGCAAGTAGATATATATGCCGGTTGGGCAAACATCCAACAAGTAGATATATATGCCGGGTAAAGTAGCTTGAGTTGGGCAAACATCCAGCAAGTAGATATATATGCCGGGTAAAGTAGCTTGAGTTGGGCAAACATCCAGCAAGTAGATATATATGCCGGGTAAAGTAGCTTGAGTTGGGCAAACATCCAGCAAGTAGATATATATGCCGGGTAAAGTAGCCTGAGTTGGGCAAACATCCAGCAGGTAGATATATATGCCGGGTAAAGTAGCCTGAGTTGGGCAAACATCCAGCAGGTAGATATATATGCCGGGTAAAGTAGCTTGAGTTGGGCAAACATCCAGCAAGTAGATATATATGCCGGGTAAAGTAGCTTGAGTTGGGCAAACATCCAGCAAGTAGATATATATGCCGGGAAAAGTAGCTTGAGTTGGGCAAACATCCAGCAAGTAGATATATATGCCGGGTAAAGTAGCTTGAGTTGGGCAAACATCCAGCAAGTAGATATATATGCCGGGTAAAGTAGCTTGAGTTGGGCAAACATCCAGCAGGTAGATATATATGCCGGGTAAAGTAGCTTGAGTTGGGCAAACATCCAGCAAGTAGATATATATGCCGGGTAAAGTAGCTTGAGTTGGGCAAACATCCAGCAAGTAGATATATATGCCGGGTAAAGTAGCTTGAGTTGGGCAAACATCCAGCAAGTAGATATATATGCCGGGTAAAGTAGCTTGAGTTGGGCAAACATCCAGCAAGTAAGTAGATATATATGCCGGGTAAAGTAGCTTGAGTTGGGCAAACATCCAACAAGTAGATATATATGCCGGGTAAAGTAGCTTGTGTTCGGCAAACAGTCAACAAGTAGATATATATGCCGGGTAAATTAGCTTGAGTTGGGCAAACATCAAACAAGTAGATATATATGCCGGGTAAAGTAGCTTGAGTTGGGCAAACATCCAACAAGTAGATATATATGCCGGGTAAAGTAGCTTGAGTTCGGCAAACATCCAGCAAGTGGATATATATGCCGGGTAAATTAGCTTGAGTTGGGCAAACATCCAACAAGTAGATATATATGCCGGGTAAAGTAGCTTGAGTTGGGCAAACATCCAACAAGTAGATATATATGCCGGGTAAAGTAGGTTGAGTTGTGCAAACATCCAACAAGTAGATATATATGCCGGGTAAAGTAGATTGAGTTGGGCAAACATCCAGCAAGTAGATATATATGCCGGGTAAAGTAGCTTGAGTTGGGCAAACATCTAGCAAGTAGATATATATGCCGGGTAAAATAGCTTGAGTTGGGCAAACATCCAGCAAGTAGATATATATGCCGGGTAAAGTAGCTTGAGTTGGGCAAACATCCAGCAAGTAGATATATATGCCGGGTAAAGTAGCTTGAGTTGGGCAAACATCCAGCAAGTAGATATATATGCCGGGTAAAGTAGCTTGAGTTGGGCAAACATCCAGCAAGTAGATATATATGCCGGGTAAAGTAGCTTGAGTTGGGCAAACATCCAGCAAGTAGATATATATGCCGGGTAAAGTAGCTTGAGTTGGGCAAACATCCAGCAAGTAGATATATATGCCGGGTAAAGTAGCTTGAGTTGGGCAAACATCCAGCAAGTAGATATATATGCCGGGTAAAGTAGCTTGAGTTGGGCAAACATCCAGCAAGTAGATATATATGCCGGGTAAAGTAGCTTGAGTTTGGAAAACATCCAACAAGTAGATATATATGCCGGGTAAAGTAGCTTGAGTTGGGCAAACATCCAGCAAGTAGATATATATGCCGGGTAAAGTAGCTTGAGTTGGGCAAACATCCAACAAGTAGATATATATGCCGGGTAAAGTAGCTTGAGTTGGGCAAACAACAAGTAGATATATATGCCGGGTAAAGTAGCTTGAGTTGGGCAAACATCCAACAAGTAGATATATATGCAGGATGTGTAAAATATCACACTTTTATTGTACACCACATATTAACTACAAAATAGAAATCCAAATAACATATTTGTTGGGTTTTTTTATGACAGAATCCTAATTTCAATTAGAGACTGACTGTAACAACGCTAAAGATAACAATTCCTCTAAAGGTAACAACCGCCACTAAAGGTAACAACCGCCACTAAAGGTAACCATTACCTCCACTGCTAAAGGTAACAGCGCTTACGCCACAGTAACTAAACAGAACCCGTTAACTCAGTTTGCATGTAGATATATATAGCCGTTTCTTGATGTATGCATGTTTTGTTTTTTCCTATGTGATGATTTGTCGCCATTCATACATATGTTAATGTATTTTGTAACATGTTGCTTATGCTGTTCATATATATGAACCTAAGAGAAAATAAAGAAGTTGAAGTTGAAGTTGAAAAAAGTTGTTACCTTTAGCGTCAGCCTTGCTACCTTTAGCGGAAGGGGTGATTGTTACATTTAGCGGAGGTTGTTATCTTTAGCATTGAAATTTTTATCTCGTTTACAGAGATTAATTAAATAATATGCGTGCAACAATGATGAAACTATTAATAACAAAAGTACATTGCCTTAATTAGAAAGCACACATCTTTAGAAAGCACACATCTTTCTGGTATTTTATGTAATACTATATAGCTCGCATTACCACATATTATCGCAAAGATGGGCTATAGTGACCGGGGTTGCCTCCACCTACAAAATCCCGCCTCCGTAACCCTAGTCCGATACATTACAATATGTCAAACGTCCATCGTATTTTACTTTTATAGAAGTTATATGTAATATACTCCAGATTAAGAGATTTTACATAGTATATTTACAATAATCACAAAGTCTTCCACAATTGTGAAAGGTAATAGCATGACATATACTCGTATCTGAATAGGACAACACTGGCCTATTGATAAATTAAATAGATTCACACTGAGATGTTAACTGTGATTAGTGGTTTCACGTAACACACACTCGTATGCAGAATGCGAAAAATCATGGACCATCATCACAGTTTATCACTCTCAAGACTGTAATAAACACACTATATTATTGAGTATATCTCACATCACACACTGCAGAATGTGGAAGATAGTGGAATATAACCGCTAATGTTGTGATAATCACACGCCATAGCATTGAGTATATCTTACATCACACACTCTGCAGAATGTAAAAGATAGTGGGACATAACTGATAATTTTGTGACAATCACACTCTATAGTACTGAGTACATCTCACATCACACACTCTTGCACAATTTGGAAGATAGTGAATTATAACTGCTGATGTTGTGACGGTCACACTCAATACTACTGGGTATATCTCACACCACACACTCAATACTACTGGGTATATCTCACACCACACACTCAATACTACTGGGTATATCTCACACCACACACTCAATACTACTGGGTATATCTCACACCACACACTCAATACTACTGGGTATATCTCACACCACACACTCAATACTACTGGGTATATCTCGCACCACACACTCAATACTACTGGGTATATCTCGCACCACACACTCAATACTACTGGGTATATCTCGCACCACACACTCAATACTACTGGGTATATCTCGCACCACACACTCAATACTACTGGGTATATCTCGCACCACACACTCAATACTACTGGGTATATCTCGCACCACACACTCAATACTACTGGGTATATCTCACACCACACACTCTGCAGGATGTGAAAGATAGTGGGATACAACTACTAATGTTGTGACAAACACACTATAGTATTGAGTATCTCACACCACACACTCTGCAGGAGGTGAAAGATAGTGGGATACAACTACTAATGTTGTGACAAACACACTATAGTATTGAGTATCTCAAACACTCTTGCAGTATGTGACATATAGTAGAATATTACTGTAGTAGAATATTACTGCTCATGCTGTGACAATCAAACCCTATACAGCAAATAATACCCTATTCTGCTTTTGTGTGTGTGTTTACTTCTTGGGTTTACTGTCTCCCGACGTATGTCCCACTCGAAGATGTCAAGTGTTAAGTGGTATGGTAAGAATGGTAAACAGTAAAATAAAAATAAAGACACGCTTAAAAAGAATGCGATTTAAATCAAATATTTATCAGCATAGCCACGGCTAGCTTAGTTTACGTGTATAAGCAAACAAAAGTAACATAAATTTGAAAAAAAGAATGAGGCTCCGAAATATATTTTGTGATGTACTTTTGTACTGAGACTGAGTGATTTGGTGAACGGTTAGCGGTCCACCAACACAAAGTTTAACATGATAAGCGCCTAAATGCTCTTAATACACAAATACAATTTAATAAACCTATCTGAAGGCCTTAATCGCAGAATCCAGGTACTGCGGACAGACCGACATACAGACGGAGTAAACCTAAAGCCCACCCCTAACCCCATCCCCGCCCTCAATCCCAACACCGCCATTTAGATGACTAATAACGGACTTCCCTCAACCCAGTCTCCATCCCACTCCAATCCCAGCCAATCATACATTTACCCCTAACCCGTCACAATCACCCCACCCACAGAAACTCTCAGCATAGCGACCACCACCCACCCCACGTTTAATTCCCACCCCAGCCCAGTCCAAGGAATAATCTTTGGTATCTCATCGATCAGCTAGTAAATATTTCGGTTTTAAATGTGTTTAACTCTTAACTTGCTAAGCAGGAAGAGCACAGTGTGAGATTGGGTGAACAGCGATTAGACGACACTGGCAACAAAAGATGACACCTTTATGGGTACTGAAGAGGAGTATGGATGTTGGTATAGGGTCTGGAGTGAAAGCCCCAACTAGTGGGTTGCCTGATACCGCTAACATTTAAAAATAATTTGGACAATGCATCCGTTTTCGTGCTGCTTTTTTATTTATGTTTTTGTTTCTTTTATTATATTTTTTTTATTTTTTATTTTTTTATTATTTATTTTTTGATGGAAAATGACCATATCGAAGTATGTAGTGAGACCTACATTTTTAAAAACAAAAGCCATTGACCTGATTATTTGTTTACAATGTTTAAACACACGTGTTTGAATAAACGGATTAACCTTCGTTTACAGTGTAGAGCTAAATATTTAGTTTACCCATCGACAAACACCTTGAACTGCACGAAATGGACCCGATGTATTGCTTAATTATGCTCTTTTTCTAGGGAGATTTACGCTATGAATTCCCCATATAAACGCTATGAATTCCCCATATAAAGCCCCGTGTGGTTCTCGGGGCCCCCGTTTGGTCACAGGGCAAAGAATAGGGCCACTGCAGATTTCTTTGGAGGGGTAGGCAGAGGGATAGAAGAATCCCCCCCACCAAACCAAATTCATGTTCATTTTGTCATTTTTTGTTCATGTTCATTATAGGTCTTCATCATGATCGCTCACGTCAAAAGAGCAGTGGCAGAAAAACAATAAACGTGGCTCCAGCGTAAATAGAGTTTCTACGACAGAATTTGCAGCAACTCTGCAGTTCAGGGTGAGAAGGTTCTAGGCCCATTTTCCATATTTTATCTCGATGTACATGGAGGATGAGCCTGGCATGTTCATGCCTGTTAGCCACCATATAACCTTGCATGTGTTGGTGCGCCTTAAAACCCAGTTCAATTCAATTCCCTAAATGACTAATATTCCAATAGATCGACATATAATTATACAATGTAATAATTATTATTACCTGATTTCCTATAAAAATGCTATATTGTCATTTCTTGCTAATTCACTAAGGAAAAGACTGTTCCCGGTGAATAAGAACTGTTACTGGGCTTTAGTTTCGACTTTTTCCCTCACGTGCTGGAATTTCGTTTGCGTGACGTCATATTGCTTTTTTCACCATAGGTTCCCATTATAAAATAAATTTTCATTTTCACTGTTTCGTACAGTAACATTAATCAGGTAATAAAACAGTTATCACATGTGTGTTTGGGGAACAGTCAAAACTGTTTTCCCTTGGTGTCGGGGGATGTCAGTGTGAACTGTTTCCCTCGGCCTATCGGCCTCGGGAAACAGTTCACACTGCCATCCCCTCCACCTCGAGAAAACAGTTTTGACTGTTCCCCAAACACACATGTGATAACTGTATAATAATAATACTGATAATACCAGAATTCCCTAGGTGCATATATCACTGTAAAAAATATAGTGTAAAGTTTGGAGAAACTGTTACACTCATGTGGTGAAACTCTGTATTTCACTTAAACTGAACTTAATGCAGTGTTTATTTTCTCTACTTTAAGGGTAACTTCCTAAAATACGATGAAAACATCTTTTTGCAGGCCATCTTACTCCACTTTTAAGGTTAGCATTTCTGCGTGTAAACTGTCTCCGACACGGTCTACCGTTTCTTTAAAATCGGTGAAAACTTTCGTTACGACGTTTGTAGGAGGCCATGGTGTCCGCAACGGCCATGGTGTCCGCGGATACTATGGACTAGGCGTAGGAGGCCATGGTGTCCGCTCAGCATCATCACTTATTCCTTCTTGTTTAGTCTTTCCTAGAACTTTATTCTACTTATTCCTCTCATTTTTTCTTCTTTTGTTCATCGAAAAATGTATTTGAATATGATGATGTTAATTGTATTGCCATCTTGTTAACTGTTAATTACATTATTGTTGGGACGGGCCTTTATTAATGTTGAAAGAACTTGTGGCCCAACCCTTTTGCTTGTATATAGAAGAAAAGCAATAAAATATGTTTAAAGTAACGTTATGTGATCTTGACAGCGGATTGTCAGCTAATATAAAGCCGTTCATTACCCCCACCCGACTAAACTAATGTGTCAGTGTGCATAATTAAAGCATTTGTAATCGGTGCCACCGTCCATCTGTCTGTCTGTCTGTCTGTCTGTCCGGATTCCGTCGTCATTCCGCAGTTCGTGTCCGGACTGTACCTTCAAAACCTCTGTATGGATTTTTGATTAACTTGGCACAAGTGATCACCATAACAAGACGATGTGTCGCGCGCAAAACCCAGGTCCGTACCTCAAAGGTCAAGGTCACACTTGAAGTTCATAGGTCAAAAACAGGTACGCAATTTTTTGTCCGGACCGTAACGTCACAACCCTGCAGGGATTTTTATAACAAGACGATGTGTCGCGCGCAAAACCCAGGTCCGTACCTCAAAGGTCAAGGTCACACTTGCAGTTCATAGGTCAAAAACAGGTACGCATTTTCGTGTCCGGACCGTAACGTCACAACCCCTGCCGGGATTTTTTAATAACTTGACACAAGTGATCATCATAACAAGAAGATGTGTCGCGCGCAAAACCCAGGTCTTCAAGGTCAAAAGTCAAATTGTGTCCGGTGTACGGATTTTCAAATAACTTGGCACAAGTGCTCACCACAACAAGACGATGTGTCGGGCATAAAATCCAGGTCTGTGGCCGCAAGGTCAAGGTCACACTTAGAGGTCAAAGGTCAAATCGTTTGCATGCCTGGACGGGTTTTCAAATAACTTGGCACAAATGCTCACCACAACCAAACGACGTGTCGTGCACAAAATCCATGTCCATGGCTCCAAGGTCAAGGTCATACTTAGAGGTCAAAGGACACTTCGGGGGCATTTATCACTTACAGTGATATTTCTTGTTTATTATTAAATAATGTGCTTTCGGTTGTAACTTTCTCATGAGAGTCTTGCGTTTAGATAAGTTTGTGTGCTAATAATGCACAATGACCGTTGTCCCTTTAATCATTGATTCATTCACCGTAATATATATGACATTAATTATAATACACTGCTATAGTTTAATAGTTTATTTGCGTCTCATTGTTTACAATCAAATATGCATACATATATACATTATTTCATATATAAAACATGAACACGTCTGGATTATGTACACGTCTGGATTATGTGGTATATGTTAATTAAGACCCCCGATATTGGTCCTTAACCTATTCTTTCAAACATTTAATTTAATTTAATTCTCAAATAGATAAAATAAAACAATAGATTCGACATACCAACAATTCAAAATGTAGGTTGTGCAAAATATAAAGATATGTATTTGTAATGATAAAAAGAGACTAGATCTATCACGTGATCAAATTTAACATATAATACATGCAGTATATTGACCAGTAAAATATTTACAAAATAAAACTAAGGAACGGTTGCTAATCGAAGTGTTAAGAATTGTAAAGAAAAGAAACCCGAGAGAAAATGCTGATATAGAAAAACGGCACTATTGTTCATATTAAAATGGTTTAAAAATCGAATGTTCACCCCATTCAGATCGTAGATGAACCACTACTTATAAGAATGAGTAAAACAACACACATGCATTTTTTTATGTTGGTTCTTCACCAGTTACATGCATTTAGACAGAGATTTAGACTATTGTGTGTTAGTGATATTTGTCTAAACGTTACACTAAATATCCATTCATTGCATACTGTGGATTACATAACTTGAGGTGTAACACACCCATTGATTGTTGCATTGAGTTGTGTGTGAATTAAAATTTAAATGCCATGTTGTCATTCATATCTGGGCCCAACTTAAAAATGAATAACTTACATTCTCATCACAAATGACACATATGCTGCCAAAAAATCCACAGAAAAATGGGGGTCATGTATCTTCTAAGAAAGAACTTGTCTCATGAATGAATGGTCCCTTTAAAAACATAAACACTGAGATGCCATAATATTGTATTCATACACTCATTTCCATATAAGCAAAATAAATTAAAAACTCACAATTTTAACATGGCAATACTTGAAAAATGTAACAAATAGATCAACAATGTGATATAAACCAAAAATAGCACTTTAAATTAGTGAAAATGCCTTTTTTTACAAAAAGAAATCAGAATTATTTATTGACGCCATTATGCGATACCCCAGGCCGACACTTCCTGTGTTGCAATGGGTGTGCTACACCTATAAGAATACTTAACTATGAGTGAATTTTCAAAGCAGCTATTCTGACAAAGTCTAGACTGTAACGCATTAAAGAAAGAAAAGTTGTCGCGAATCGACTAAGAATCAATCAAGATATACGCGTTTCAAAAGAGAACAGAGCGGTCGACAGCGACAAAAATCAGCGTACTTTTTTTCAGTTTTAACCTGCCTTAACTGTTTTATCAAATGACATTTGTCATACCTATACTTGATATAATGGATTAAATGCTTCATATAGTCAATAAACATGAAGAAATCAAGAGGTTTAGCTACCAAAACTGCTCTTTGAACGCAAAATGTGCTGATTTTCATGCCAGCATCCAATTTTCAAGGCAATTTTTCACTTTTGGTGGCATCATACCTTAATTTGGTAACACTATATGAATATACAGGCATCACAAATACTCCTAAATGCAAGTCTGGTACTAGCTTTGTGATTAAAAGCCAAGTTTTAATTACTGGGCAGCATACTCTGCCTTCAGTTCTCTCTGACATTATCTCAGTAAACCCAATTTTAGGGGGTAAGGGGAAGGATTTTGTGGTGTCATACCTATAAAAGCAGGATTTTAAAAATAGTTGTGCTAAAATATGATGACAAATACACATATCTACATGTTGATACCAAAGAAGCCAAGTTTCAGTGGAAAATGTTTCTCCAGGCCATCAGTTAAAGACTTAAAAAATCTGAAACTCCAAATAACGGCTTTCCGCAGCGAAAAATAGCAAAAACAAATTCAAAACCGGTTTTAAAAGAGTGTAAAGTGTTTTTTTGAAGATAAATAATCATTCCAAAAGGAAAAATGCCAGTTAAGTAAGAATCTGAGAGAAAATGACAATTCACAGATCCCGCCTTATAGGTGTAACACACCCATTGATTGTGGCATTGAGTTGTGTGTGAATTAAAATTTAAATGCCATGTTGTCATTCATATCTGGGCCCAAATTAAAAATGAATAACTTACATTCTCATCACAAATGACACATATGCTGCCAAAAAATCCACAGAAAAATGGGGGTCATGTATCTTCTAAGAAAGAACTTGTCTCATGAATGAATGGTCCCTTTAAAAACATAAACACTGAGATGCCATAATATTGTATTCATACACTCATTTCCATATAAGCAAAATAAATTAAAAACTCACAATTTTAACATGGCAATGCTTGAAAAATGTAACAAATAGATCAACAATGTGATATAAACCAAAAATAGCACTTTAAATTAGTGAAAATGCCTTTTTTTACAAAAAGAAATCAGAATTATTTATGGACGCCATTATGCGATACCCCAGGCCGACACTTCCTGTGTTGCAATGGGTGTGCTACACCTTGATTCAAATGAGTGCTGTTCTTTATTCTTTCAGAATTACAAAGTAAACGAAATACCCCCAATCTACCCAAATCTACCCAATTCCACCCAAATCTACGCAAATCTACCCAAAATCCTTACACAAGTCTACCCAAATTCTTGCCCAAATCTACAAAATTTAGCTTCAGAAGTTACACTGTACACATATAATATGGCACGAAAGTATGTGTGTATAGTGTAAATTCTGAAACAAGAAATCCTTGCCCCAAATCTACCCAAATCCTTGCCTTTAGCTTCAGATTTTACACTATACACATATAATGTTGCACGAAAGTATATGTGTATAGTGTAACTTCTGAAACAAGAAATAGTTACCCAAATCTGCGCAAATCCCTGCCCAAATATACCAATTTTAGCTTCAGACGATGAACTTGACACATTTAATGTGGCAAGAAAGATTATTTGTATATTGTAACTTCAGAAACTCCTTCAGAAAATCTTTACCCAAATCTACCCAAATCCAGGCCCAAATATACCAAATTTAGCTTCAGAAGTTACACATAATTATAATGTAGGCACGAACGTATATTTAAGCAATGCTTAATAGGCATAATAAACACAACATAATATAATTCTAGTTAGTATAAATGCATGATAGCACCAAATATATGTATTACCCAAATCCACTAGACTAAGTATTATTGACGTATTATTTATTCATTTAAAAGTATCGTTGCTACACAAGTATGAGTTTGTATATGAGGGGAGGATGGGGATAACACTTCTATAGCTACAAATGAACGCATGCATGCGCGTGCGCGTGTGTGTGTGTGTGTGTGTGCGTGCGTGTGTGCGTGCGTACGTGTGTGTGTGCACGCGCGATGGGGTAAGTGGGTGTGTTGAGTGGATGGTGGGGTTTCGGTGGGGTGGGGAGGGTAGAAGCGGGTAATGTCGCTTTGTTCAATTGCTCAGTCGTATTACGATGGTGTCTACTTGTAGCAGTTAGCTGATCTCTATGCTCAACTTAACTTTATATTGCTGCCACACAGAAATATTACGCCGTGTCTGTCTGTCTGCCTGTCTGTATGTCTGTCTGCCTTCCTGTCCCCTGCCTGCCTGCCTGCCTGTCTGCGGTTCGAATGATTAAAGTTCCAAGAGAAGAATCCATCAGTGACACGACACTGTGGTTGAACTTTGAACTTCAAGCAAGAATACTACTAGTTATAAAGACTTTGATGACCCTGTCGGTGATTGAACACGTGATTTCCTATATATACGATCAAAATCAGCCAAAATAGGGGTAATATACATGCAATATATTCTAGTCTCAGTAGACGTACTGACATAATATATAAATATATTCCTAAATAGTGCAAAGTAGAAACACAGACCTAATAACAAATAATTAATAATATGTCTGTGGTAGAACTAACTTCACGGTCTTAACACTAACAGGTTTTATAAGCGTGTGTATGTATTATCAATTAAAAGTTACTTCGTCACACAAACATATTAAACATAGTTGGATGAATAATAGTGTTGTATCAATGCAATATGGTTACAAACCTATTTTCTTTACAACATAACCTTAAATCCGGCCAAATATAATTGTGTGCTGTATGAAATCTGATATGCAAATTTGTTGACTCTTGTCAGAGTTGTTACGTAATAGTGATTAACTGCCTAATGACACAGTTAATTGCGTAACAGTAATTATCGCTACAACGGGAGGTTGACCATATATCACGGACTTATAGCTGTATATTACACTAATTGTCATAAATGTTATGAAACAGTAGGCTAATTATCGACACAGCGGGACATTGACCCATATATCATGTTGTCCCGTGGTTTTGTTCACTTAAGGTCATACTACACCAATTCACTTTCCATAGACGTACATTATAGCTCTAAGCTCTGTACTGAGTTCCCCAATATAAGAAGCTATATTTTTGCTTACTTGATTTGACAGACAGACCTATCTTAGTTTTATCAAAAAAACATACACAAATCATACACTGAGTATGTTTGAAAAAGCTGTTTTGGGTCGGATGGTGCTGACCCACCTACTTGCATTTAGAAACATGAGGAAAATGTAAAATATACATCTTGTTTTTTGATTTTGCAACACATTATGAATACATTGCACAAATGTATGATTTAACCTTTATAAGTACTCTTCAAAAGTTGAATTATATAGTTTTTAGCAAGATTTTTTGGTTTGTTTACCTTGTCAACCAATCAAAACTAAGATATTCTGTGTAATAGCTCCGAATTTACCTGGAACTTTTTCCCTGCCCGCTAATTGGTAGATAATTGGTGTAGTCTGATCTTAAACATTAAAATGGATACGTTAAATACGACTGACCATTTTGTGTGACCATTATAAGAAATAGATGAAGCAAGTTTAAGCAATGATAATTATGTTGTGTTTAAAGTTCTCCGGCCATGTTTCGTTTCATGAACATGTTTATGTTTATTTAAATCGTAATCAATACACAACATTTATATTTACAATTCACACATTGCACTATCTGTGATATAGATAGTGGTATAGCTTTATACATTAAAAATAGCATTTCCAAGGGTATACATATTGTACAAAACCATTTTGACACGATTGTTTGGTTGAGGCTCGATAAAACATTTTTTAATATAAGAGATGATATATTTGTAGCAGGCGTTTATATATGGCCTGAAAATTCACCTGCTTACCATTCTATTACTGACGATTTATTTGATTTGTTGCAGATTGATATATTTATGTACGAATCACGTGGTATAGTATTGTTAACGGGCGATTGGAACGCCAGGGTTGGTAATGGGGACAAAAAAGATTATATCGTGTGTGATCGATTTGTTGATTTTACTGACAGCGATATGTACTGTTCAGACGTTCCAATCGACCGGATATCTATGGACTCGGTACACAATAACAACGGGATTAAACTCCTAGATCTATGTAAGTCCAATTGCCTACGGCTTGCAAACGGACGTCTCGGTAATGACTTTAATTCAGGCTGCTATACTTATGCATGTACTAACGGTTCAAGCGTTATAGATTATCTGTTAGTGCGGGAGCATGATTTTAATATAATACACAATTTTAAAGTCGAACCATTTAATGAATGGTCGGACCACGCTCCTATTTCATTTGATATTCTAAGTAATACACTTCGCGAAAATGATGATTTCTATGAACGAATACGAATACGATGGGAGAATGACCTGCGTGATGACTTCAGGCGTGGTCTTATTGCGCAACTACCTGCGCTTAACACTATTACAAATAATACCAATTTTAATAGCAAAAATGAAGTCTATTTGTGTATTGAACATTTTACAAATGTTATTAAAAGCGTTGCTGAGCCATTATTTTGCAAACATGATATTGTATATAATAAACCACGTGTTAAAGGTGCTTTATGTAATAAAGCCGAATGGTTTGATACTGAATGTATTAACGCTAAACGTACATATGTAAAAGCTATGAATACATATAATATGCATAAAAGCGATGCTAATAGGGTAGAAATGTGTAGTGAAAAAATTATTTATAAAAATATTGTTAAAAAAAAGAAACGTCGTTATGAATGTATAAAAATTAACAATATTGAACGCCTACGTCATTGCAAACCTAGAGATTTCTGGAAGCATTTTACAAAGAAAAAGAAATCTTCGCAATGTGATATAAGTACGCAGGAGTTTTTTAATTATTTTTCAACTATAAATATGGATCTTCCTGATGTTGTCAATGAAGGTGCGGAGACTTTCTGTAATAATCACGATTTTGACGACAATGATGGTATTTTTGATGAGCTAGATGCACCAATAACTGTGCGTGAAATAGAATTTATTATACACAATTTGAAAAAAAAACAAATCATTTGCAGGTGATCAACTGCTTAACGAATATTTTATAGAAGCTTCAGATATTCTATTGTCACATCTAGTAGATATTTTTAATGGTATTTTAAATACTGGACTTTTCCCAGAGCAATGGATGGAAGGTATTTTAGTCCCGCTATTTAAGAAAAATGACCCAAGTAACGTTAACAATTATAGAGGTATTACCCTTGTTAGCTGTTTCTCAAAAATATTTACTGGTATTTTAAATAAAAGGGTGTCGAACTGGGCCGAAGGAAATAATGTTATAAGCGATGCTCATTTTGGTTTTAGAAAACATCGCTCTACTACTGATGCAATATTTGTGCTTAATGCCATTGTTAGTAAAAATCCTTAATGAAAATGGTCGCCTAGCGTGTGCATTCATAGATTTTAAAAAGGCATTTGATAGTATTTATCGCAACGGGCTCTGGTATAAACTGTATCATTTAGGTTTAAGGGGTAAACTTCTACGAGTAATTCGTGATATGTATTCTAAAGTTAAAGCCCGCGTGAGAGGCTGTAAAACATATTCAGACTATTTTGAGTGCTCGGTTGGCTTAAAACAAGGGGAGGTAATGTCTCCGATATTATTTTCACTATTTCTAGAAGATATAGAACTATTTTTAATGAATTATGTTAATTCTGGTATAAATCTTGATGATATTTCTTTTATTCTTATGTTATTTGCCGATGACATGGTGATAGTAGGTAAATCACCCAATGACCTCCAAAAAAGTTTAGATCTTCTACATTCTTAATGCAGTAATTGGGGACTACAAGTAAATCCCGATAAAAGTAAAATTGTTGTTTTTAGAAAACGAGGTCCAATCAAAAATGACGAGAAATGGACTTACGATAATATACCAATGGAAACGGTAGACAATTTCAATTATCTTGGTACTGTCTTTAATTATACAGGTAATTATAATTTAAACCAAGAAACATTAGCTGGTAAAGGTTTAAAAGCACTAAATACTTTACTTGTTAATATACGTAAGTATTCACTGAAACCTAGTACAATATGTCAGCTATTTGATGCCTTCGTTAGCTCTATATTAAATTATGCTTGTGAAATATGGGGATTTAGTAAAAGTAAAGAAATTGAAATAATTCATCTAAAGTTCCTTAAATCTCTGTTGAA
This sequence comes from Cyrtodaria siliqua, assembly GCA_037043455.1. NCBI lineage: Eukaryota > Metazoa > Mollusca > Bivalvia > Adapedonta > Hiatellidae > Cyrtodaria > Cyrtodaria siliqua. The sequence goes on from JAWPHD010010619.1 coordinate 75,032, forward strand.
TGTAAAACAATCTACTTGTAGTGCTGCTATATATGTCCGTATTGTTAAGTATTGGTGCAAAATTGTTAGATCTGACAATATCATTTTACAACATTTGTACAAGTCATTAACATTCGACTGTCATAGGGGTAAAACTAATTGGGTTTCTCGTGTCAAAACATTGTTAAATGATACCGGTTTTTATGATGTATGGAACAACCCAGATGGTGGTAATTTACTTACTTTTCATCTTTTGTTCAAGCAAAGAATAATCGATCAATTTTTCAATCATGGTATACTACTGTTAATAACAGTCGATCTTTGTGTACATACAGACTATTTAAGACCACTTTCAATTATGAGTATTATCTCGATAAAATACCATCAACTGCGGATTGAAACAGGTCGTTATGGTGTTAACAGAATCGACCATGATCAACGCTACTGTTTAATTTGCAATTCTGGTGATCTAGAAGACGAATACCACTTTATGTGTATATGTCTAGCATACACTGACATTCGAAAACAATATATTAAATCACGTTACTTCGTTAGACCAAGCGTTTATAAATTTATTGAGCTAATGCAGTCTGTTAGTTTTTCTGTTATCTCAAAACTTTGTAAATTTGTATATCAAGGGACAATTATTCGACAAAACATAGTTAATTGTCATGAAAATGTACTGTAAATCTCACCTAAAGTAAATACTACACCATCTTTTGCACATCTATATGCTTTAACGTTCTTCATGATATTTTAATATGTATATATGTACATACATACACATTGCATTGTTCTATTATATTTTTCAATGTACTTAGTACAACCTCACGTACAATATATGTTTGTATATCTTTTCCGTATAAATCATGTTTTGCTCATTGCCTTCATGTATATGCACATACTTATCATGACTGACTGTTGTATATAATATTATTCATTGTATCACGTAACAAGAAACATTGTAATGTTTACGTTACTTAATAAAGAATCTTGAATCTTGAAATCTTGTGAAAAGCGAGAATAAGATTTTATTTGATGACGTAGAAAACTGTGAGGTAAATTAATCCACAGGTAAATGTATTTATCAATTATCTGGCAATAGTTGTGCAGCTTTACAATTAAGATTTACCTCATTTCCCCGTGCAGTCACGCAGTGGTAAAATTAGTATCTACATCATGCAAATAATACTTATTTTTTACATACAATTAGTAGCGGTTTTCTCTCTGAGACTATCAAAAAATGTTCATATGATGTTTAAGAGTTAAATTTGTTAATTCATAATACTACAAAATTACCTTTAAGGTTTCTAAGTGTTTTATTTTCCTGTGGGACAGCTCATTAAAAGATGAATTTCAGCCGTAGGTGTAATATGTAGGCTGCCGGATTTAAATAACTTAACGAGTAATATTGACAATAAATTAACCAATCGATCAATGGCCTGGTAAATAAGAATGTATACATAGCAGTTAGTTTTATGCTGTGAGTAGTTTCTCACAGCTCTATGTAGAGTCACTCCGATTACGTTTTTAAATATCATGCACACTTTCTATTTATAATTGTGTATTATAATATGTGAGGCTGAAATAAAACAGTTGTTATTGTATTGTGAGCCCTATACATTCCCACTAAAATTATTTTATTATTTAGAGAATAATAACCGCAGTATAAAGTTTATCTGCTTCCCATAGACTGAATAATGATATAGAAGACAAACAATATAAAACGAATAATTCGCCCTAACAATATAGAATGTGTTATATGTATGTATTATCGAGAGATCGATCGAGCAAAGAAACGAATGAATGTGAAATCACCTGCTACAAGTTATGCTTTCATGAGTCCCGCACTTGTACGAAGAGAAAAATATTGAGAATGCCTGCCCTTCTGTTACAATAACTTTCTTAAAGCATATTTCCGCGAATTTGATAAGCAACAAATATGTAATGGTTTATTATAATTAACATATGTCCATTGTTTTCATTGTTCAGATAATGTGGACATTTTTGATATCGTGCTCATTTCTGACGTAAACCAATTCAAAATCAAAGTACTGAAAGTACTGAGCGCCGTAGGTTGGTCGAAGAGGATTTACTGCCTAGATCCTTTGTCATGCTGAAAGAAGCAGAATGCGTTGCATTTGTTTTATTAAATTTGTATTGAAACAAAGTTATGCCATTTATGTGAAGAAGCCTTTCAACAGTTTTATTATGACAATATTATCAAATGTTGAATGTAATGTAAACTGCAAGCAATCCTTGTTGGTGCAGATGCGCGACTTTCAATGTTTAGTCGCTTTATTGGTGAAATTAAAATTAATTATAACAAATAGTGTGCGAGATACAAGAACATACAACAGAGCTACAGATGAGCATTTTGATCAGCTGGGTATTTACCCATTGGTATATATTTAAATGATATTTCATGATTTCAATTGGGTAAAATAAAACGATAACATTGTGTGACATTGTTTTGGGGTTTGGTTTAAACATATTTTATTGCAACATTTACATTAGTTTGCAAAAGGGTTGGGCCACAAGTTCTACAACATTAGTTACGGCCCGTCCCTTGTTTTGGGGTGGCATTCCACTAATATTGTATAGCATTACACAGAATGTGATTCATCAAATAAACTTGTTTTATAATAAGATTTATACAAGGTGACTGGGTGGTCCTTCAACAACCCATGCATTGCTCAATTTGCATTGGTTGTTTTATTATTTGACAATTTCGATTACATTTATGGTGCCCATGCTTTTGGTTTTAATTGGGTATTTTGACATTTTTAATTGGGCTGCTTATCTGTAGCTCTTCATACAAAGTTTTAAAGATGCATATGGCACTCGGGGAATGGTTTTAGCATTGAAATAATTATTTATCCAGTATAATGTTGAAAAGACTGCTTTCATATAAATAATTAGTTTTTTGATTATTTTTTGATTTTTCGATTTTTGTCGTCTTCAACAATATCTGTAAATATATTATTGGTGCAATGTAATCAACAGTTAATACTTTACACAAAGTTGCTTTATGGTATTCCTATAACTAGATGTATCACTGAAGGTGATAAATACCCCCACCACAAACATGTTTTTAGTAAAATCAAGGACAATAACTCTGCATAGTATTGAGTGAGCCGCACCAAAATTGTGTCATTTACACTTCATGTTTATCTATTTGTTATATCGTTTTGTTTGTTGTTGTACTGAGGGAGGGCAGCTAAAAGTAGCCGATCAGCTTACCAAAGTAGGAGGCTACATCACCCGCCTACCGACTATAAAGGAAAGCCTGCACCTATAAATATTCGTGAATGGGAGGAAACTCCATACAGAAGCGAAATATACCTATTGTTTTTACAAATATTTTTAAAAAAAATAAAAAAATGATCGACTATTCAGTTCATATATAACTGATTAATGTAAAAAAATATATCACAATATACATTTTAAACGGTGTCGTGAAACCTTTAAGTATAACTAGAAATAAAATGCAAAACAGAATAAAAACTGAGAAAAAAATCTTCAATGAATTTGATCTGAAATGCCATGAAAGGCAATTTTTAAAGCGATTTCCAGTCGCCACGTCCATCAAAATAGTATAACAACCAGGTATAACAAGATTTAATTTCGTCATTGTGGACATAATGGATTATATCAACTTATTTCCTAATTTGTTTTGCTTGAAAAGCAATAAATCAATTATTCCTTAATAAACAAATAATGAATAAAAGGAAACACAAGACATAAGTAGGACGTGTCATCTGCATTCTCATTTCATTTGTTCCTACAACACATTACAATAAATACTGAAAAGAGAATCCATTGGAAGCAATAAACACAAACAAGAGAGAAAAGTAGAAGACCCGGTTTTATTGATCTGTTCATGAGATGTTATATAAGGTGCAACACCTCTAACGATGTTATGACCCTATCATTTTGCAACACACTGCATGTTTAGTGGTTGACCCATTTACATTTCGCCACTATGTTTTCTTTTTTGATTGTGGTATGACCGGGTACGTCTACGTAAATCCTGAAAGGATGGTAACGTTTGTTGTTTGTCTTCAATATTGTCTTGTCGTACCCTAAATGATTTATTCTCTTGTTGCTCTGGTAATCCCTTTAATACCTTCCGATATCTGGATGACATATTGAACATTGAAAACTCTTTCCAGGTTAGACGCAGCTGAAGCTTTTCACGTGCACACACCGCATAACTCACTTTTGAATTTCAAGTGTTTTGACACGAAATAGTCCCAATTTGCACTCACGTGCAGTTACGAGGATTTTAAAAAACGTTAGCTTAAGCCAATGTTGAATGCAAAAACAACTCAGACAATGAATAAATAACCACTCTGCTTCCCACCTGTTCTTTTCCACTGTGGTCAATATATACATTTGCAGCATGGTCGCTGAACTTTCCTTTTCATTTGCACAGTTGTAAATTATTTAATTGAAAATAACAACTGTCAGAATGACTGGTGTACTCTAACTACCAGTTATCGGAAGTTAGAGTATGGCAGACAGTTGAAATGGACATGCTACAAAACAAATAGAGTATGGTCACATCTTGTTGGTTGATTTAAACACCTCGATGGGTTACGCCCATATCGATGTTTAAATCAACCCACTCGATGAGACCATACTCTATTACAAATCATAAATAACTTCAAATAAACAAATTAAGCTAACGTGTCTGGTACTGTCACCTATTTTCTCGATTTCATCTCACAATTGAACATAAGAAATAATAAACAAAATCTATGACAGAAGAGATCATTTCAGTTTGACATCGTTAATTATCCCCACTTAGGCGAGAATGTTCCCAGAGCAACATCTTACATGGGTATCAGAACTGTAACATTCGTAACCTTTGCATAACTAAAACATTACTCCATTAGGGCTACCGTTACCACAAACTTAGAAAATCCTTTGCAAAATGTTATTATCGTAGTTATATAATAAAACATGAAAGAACCTTAAGGACTAAATCTGACTTTTATTGTGATTTACAAATTTAGTAAGTTCCTTAGTCATGATCACGTGCAAAAACGTTGTATCCAACTTATTAGGGAATGTATCAAAACAGGTAATGACCCTATCATCTCGCAACGCATTGCATATTTAGTGGTTGACCCAGTGACAATTCGCTACTGTGCTTTCCTTTTTGCTTAAGCGATGACCCGACTGATTGTGGACCCTATGATGAAGTCTACCTAAATCCTGAAAAAGATGGTAGCGTTAAATGTGTGTCTTATAATATGGTATCTTGTCGCGTCCTTAACGGTTAATTCTCTTGTTGATCTGGCTTCTATCAAGTCATTGAGTACTTAATGTGTGTCTTTCTGGGCTTTTTTTCATATTTATGTGTACATGATCATCTTTGTGTCATAGTTATATTACTGAATAATGTTGTATATTTTATAAGAGTGTGTAGCCTTGTGGGGATTTCTTTATATATATTGTCCTGTTTAACCGGGATAATTTGGGTGACGATAGAGTAAGAGAGATGTTTGGTGCACCATAGAACCTGCCACTAAACGTTCCTGGGCGGTATGCCTGTTGTCACCTGCCACTGAACGTTCCTGGGCGGTATCCCTGTTGTCACCTGCCACTGAACGTTCCTGGGCGGTATGCCTGTTGTCACCTGTCACTGAACGTTCCTGAGCGGTATGCCTGTTGTCACCTGCCACTGAACGTTCCTGAGCGGTATGCCTGTTGTCACCTGTCACTGAACGTTCCTGGGCGGTATCCCTGTTGTCACCTGCCACTGAACGTTCCTGGGCGGTATGCCTGTTGTCACCTGTCACTGAACGTTCCTGGGCGGTATGCCTGTTGTCACCTGTCACTGAACGTTCCTGGGCGGTATGCCTGTTGTCACCTGTCACTGAACGTTCCTGGGCGGTATCCCTGTTGTCACCTGCCACTGAACGTTCCTGGGCGGTATGCCTGTTGTCACCTGTCACTGAACGTTCCTGGGCGGTATGCCTGTTGTCACCTGTCACTGAACGTTCCTGGGCGGTATGCCTGTTGTCACCTGTCACTGAACGTTCCTGGGCGGTATGCCTGTTTTCACCTGCCACTGAACGTTCCTGGGCGGTATGCCTGTTTTCACCTGCCACTGAACGTTCCTGGGCGGTATGCCTGTTTTCACCTGCCACTGAACGTTCCTGGGCGGTATCCCTGTTGTCAAACCTGTTATGTTTGTGGTGTCACATAATTTGCCCCTATTTATCTTGTATTTGTTGTTCATTTTGAATGCGAGTGAGTTCTGTAAATGCTATTTTTCCTGTTCAGCTTTGGTATCAGACTTATTTTTCGTTACAACATAGTAAAATGTTTTTTGAAAAATCTACAAAACTTCTGAAAAGTTTTTACTTTTTTATTTAAGATACGGGTTTGTCACAGGATGACCTTAGTGGTATAGCTAACTCAGGAAAGAATCAATGACGGTGAATGCATTTACATAAATTTAATGCAACTTTTAAAATATGTTTAATATATATACAATTATCTAAAAAAACAAGCGAATACACCAATGAACTATGAAAAGAATGTTCTCCTGAACGTTTAAGACGTTCTTAGTATTGTTATAAATACTGAATGTCTAAGACACTAAAGTGTTGTTAAAGCTATAACAATGTTGATCTAGCGCGATAACTGTGATGCGCGAGAGCTCATGAAGATGATGATGCGCGAATTCAATGGATGATTGTCATCAAATGCCTTCTGTAAGGGTTGATGACGCGATGCAATGATAGTTAATCTCCACTGAGATTGTGAATGATATTCCTCCAGTGAGGACTGGTAACGGGCCCACCTTGTGTCCCGGGGGTTGTCGTTAGTAAAACCTGGCTGCGCAGGTACGGGGACCGTCTCCACCGCTTGTAACGTTAGTCGTGGAAGCTTAGCTCCACTCCTGGATATCCAAACCTAGATGGCTTACTCCAACCCTGGATGGCTTATATCCTGGATGGCTTAGGCTGTAATTATACATACGTTTTAGATGTCGGTTGACAAACATAACAATCTTGCATAATTATCATTACCCAAACAAATCATTATTCAATCAATATATGTAAGCTGTACTAATGATTAGTAGCAATGTATACATATTCTACAACGCCATGTATACGCTATGTACGTCGCTGTTAATCAATGCCCTTAATACATGTAATATAAACATGATCAAATTACTCATATATTACACTCACTGAGTTATGCATGCACGCATTTATTCGTGTCACTCATCTCATTGTTAACTAATGTTAACAATCGTGTATTACAATCACTGAATTATACGCCAACGTTAATTAATGCACCTATTATCCACTGTTATCAAATTAATATTGTTTTACAATTAATGATCAATTACCATAATTACATCTAATAAAGTCACTTCAAAATCATATGCTAGTCTAAAGTTATGTTTGAGAAACATCAATGCTAACCGGATGTCGTAACCGTCAAACAAGATGGCGCCGCCCACTGAATACAAATATACGATAAAAGTTTAATAAAACTACTAACCACATGTTGCCTGTGAAATTTGCCGTCCAAACTCTGTTCCAACAAAGTACTATCGATGATCCCGGCGAAAGCTAGAAGACAATGGGTTTTATAGCAAACATTACGCCCAAATCATTATTTCCCCCGTTCAGTCCGTGACAAACGTGGCTAAATCTACAGTATTGAATCAACACGAGAGGCCCCTTATACAATTTTGCCGTTTAAGGAAAATATACCTATCCGTTTACATGCATTAGCACAAAACTAAACTTATGACACGGCCTCTCTGGCGGCCACTTAATATGTGCACGCTTTTACGTGTTACATGAATAGATCATGAATATTGTGAAATTGTTTCAACTCGAACAATAGATTTTGGGTGTAACCGATACAAGAGCTATATACGACCAGTACGCTCTACCCGTGACATTTTGTGACAGGGTTCTTTAATCATAAAGGACGAAAAACATTGTCGACTGTATTCATATATGTAATCACATGTGCTCATGTGTATACATGATACTCTTCGGTCAAGATAAACGTCGGTTCATGATTAAGCTCCTTTATAAAACAATTTAAAGGCTAGTGTTAGCAAGTAGAGAGTCCACATGCCCTCTTGGACTTCATGTCCTTAATAATTATCTCCTAGACTATTAAGTTTGTTTAAATGAAGACCACGGGGTCAAAAATGGGCGCACCCCCCGGTTCCAATTTTTGTATATAAATATTTTCAATGTTTTACAAAGACAAATACACGTAATTTAAAATGTCTTCTTCTCTGAAACACCGCCTCAGGGATCATAGAATAGAATAGAATAGAATAGAATATGTATTTATTCCAATCATGGGCCATTTCTGGCATTACAATCACATAATATAACATGTAAACAAAGCATATAAAGAAACGAAGGCTTGATTTTGATTAAATGAAACACAAATAACTAAAGATTTATAATTAGATAAAGATTATACTAAAAAAGGAAAACAATAACTATTCACTACCCTCCGTTGGTTGGAATTTTAATGTAAGGGAGACAACTAAATAAGCAAAAATAGTTATATAATGATTTGCCTCCCTTACATTGAATTATAGAATTATTTACAAATGTAAATATAACAATTCAACTATTGACAGATAACTTTGTCATATGTTTTATTTAAGAACAACTTAAAAAAAATTCTCTGAAAAACGAGGTATAGAGTTCTCATAGAGGTATGAAGCATTAGAGAATTGTCATCTGACATATTTGTTTAAATTGTGGTCCTGGGATTAGATCTGGCCCATCCCCAAGGTCCAAAGTTTTACATAGAGTTATTGCCGTTTAAGAACGCTTTTTCTCCGAAGCTTCAACACCTAGAGGTCTGTAGCATAAGCTTATATTCCTCTGACAAGATTTTTGAAATGGTGATCCTCTGAAATTACCAGGGCCCGTATTCATATACTAGTAGCTTCTTAGCAATATCTTAAGTCAAATTCTATCAAGGTTTTAAACACCCTTTTCTATCTATTTAAGGCGTTTTCTTAATATTGCTAATAAGGTTATGGCTAAATATTTACCATAAAATAGATGGTCTGTAGTGTTCCTGAGAGGTTAATAAGGAGATTTAAAAATATGTAAAAATCTTAAATTTTGACTTAAGTAATATTTTCCACTTGCTTTATAAATACGGGCCCAGGCCTTGCATTCACCATCCATTCTTGAGAATATTCTTAGACTTAAGCTCAAGTATGCAAATTTAAATATTGCTATAAGTTTACAGAATAAACGTTCATAACAAGCTACTATGTATAAATATGATTCATACTAATAAATAGCAACTTCTTACGATTGTTTATCTTTGAAGGTCATAGAAATATTTGTGAACGAATGTTCAGTACTTGAGCTCAAGTCTAAGGATAGTTTGAAGAATGGTTGGTGAATTCCAGGCCTGGTCTCTTTTACTTGACCAGCTTGTCTTACTGTTGCACGTGTCTGCAACTGAAAAAGTTCATAAGGTGTGCAATTCGTAGCCATCGAGGTGTATATATAACCGACGAGCTGAGACAGATTCTATATTTTTATAGCATGGTGTACTTAATAACACTGTGACGTCAGAGTGACGTCCGTACTCTAAATTCCTCTATCTGGTAGATATAGTACGGTATAGCCACGCCTCTTTAGTTACCCTAAATTAAGCGATTTTATGCGTTGCATTCATCAAAGGAAATGTCACCCACCATGCTATAAGTGTCTATACTACGAAATAATTTCCGTTTTACCTGTCATGCGTACTTTAAGGAGGGTCTCCCAGGGGTTTTGGGGAACAAAGGAACATGGTCATTTATTTTTGGGGAACAATTGAACATTGTCTGTTATTGGTAATATTTTTGGGGAACAAGGGAACATTGGAAAACTATTTGTGGGGAACAAAGCAAAATATTTTTGATTAACAAGGAACATTGGGTCATATCTTCAGGGAACATGGACCCCCACTGGGAGGGCCTCTTTAAGGTAGTTTCAGTAGCGTTGAAATCAAAACTGTTTTAATAAATAATAATAGTATTATTCCAATCGGCGAACTACTATTAGGCCATATAGGCCCGGGCCTATACATCAATTTGAAAAATAAAAACAAAAAGTCCAAAAATGCAATAAAAACTGAAGCCGGAGTGGGGTGGGGGTGGGGGTGGGGGTTAAGGGTCAACATTTATTTCTTATTTTATTTTACGGTATAGGTAATTCAACTTTGTCAAATGTTAATTAGTCAAAAGATATTTCTTTACATAACATAGATATATAGATAGATAGATATTGTATTCAAACATAAGGCATTACGCCTAACAGTTCACATGCAAATAGTACATACATATAAACATGTATATGAAATACACACAATATTTTCCAGTTAATGACAATTTGTATAATTTTATAGGTGAGTTTCAAGATCATCTGGGGGCGTCCGAGGCCGAGTGGTTAACGTCTCTGACTTGAAATCACTTGCCCCTCACCGCTGTAGGTTCGATCCCTCAGGGGCCTAGGAATCTTTATGTGAGGAAGCTATCCAGCTGGCTTACGGAACGTCGGTGGTTCTACCCAGGTGCCCGCCCGTGCACGAAAATTGAGTATATTACAAAGCTGGCATTTTCTTTCGGATCTTGGCGTTTTATTTGGTCTATGCCATCGACCAGTTTCTATTTCTAACCTGTGAATAGGGACTCTTAGTTTTGTAAAAAAAGCTCTAAATTTCTTTATATTTAGTACATCTAGATAATACATAAACCTGAAATCTGATATTATTCTGTATGTACTAGCTCTAGCAGAAGCCGAAAATTCAGCATTCGAATTTTGTATAAACATATCTTTAATTCGTTGTTTAAATACATTAATGAAATACGTTATTTTTTCTACTCCTTGAGAATACCAAACTTCATTAAATCCAGTTCGTTCCAATAACCCTTTAACTTCAGATGCCCAGTTTAATTTGTTTGGGTTTAATTTTCACATGCATGGTTGAAAAATATAGAAAAATATGGAAATGAAATATTAGTGTATGAATCTGTTGAATTTTGAAGTGTGATTTTGCTTAAATTTATGTCTAAATATATATCCAAAACGCACCAGAGAATTTCTACGTTTTCAAAAATTGCTGGGGAAGCATGCCCGGACCCCTCTAGAAATAATCGGGCTTGCACATCAAAAAAGGTCTAACTCCGCCCCTGAGTACCATATTAAAGTAGGTCCAAATATGAGTTAGAACATTTAAAACAAGCGTTGGTGACCTTGTTTAAACAAATGTTCCCGTTTGATCCAAGTGACAATTAGTTGTACATTAGCAGTAATGACCATTTTCATTAATAAAAGCAAACAAAAGTGGCATGGTGAAGAATTTCACGCTTGCTGAGCATAGCAAATAATATATTATTTATGTCCATTACACCGGATCGATTATGTGTTCGTCCGCTAAAAAGTATTTTCTTTGTCATCGACTAACCGGGTTAGCTGAGGCGCCTCCAGTGTACATTCGACTGACGAATAGGAGATTAAGCTGTGTAACGGACTTTTAAATAAATATTATTTTTTTTGCAAACACTTGGATTTAAATAGATACATGGAAATATAGGAAGTTTTTTTTTAATCGAAAAGTAAGTATATATATATATATATTTGTATTTAAACATATGTCTGGTTCTGTAATTAAAAGAAACGTGTTAAAACATTAATTCCACAACTAAAGCTTCTGGTTGCAGGAACTACACAGATTGAGGTCAATGTTATACATTTCTATAAGAAAACACTCATCATAAAATAATCGCGTATTAGTTTAAGCTGCTCACGAAGACATTATGTGTACACTAAAATTACACTTCAGACAGTTATGTTATTCATAAATAAAAATTTTAACAAACTATATCCAAGTTGTACTCTCTTATTTACCAATTCTCACGTTTTATTGCTTTATATAATTATAATATTGAAATAAAAAAGGCTGGTTGTCTTGGACTCTTCCCCCACGTTTACAATAACAGTGTTGCTCGTATTTGTATTTGAAGAATAGGGACTGTTTTATATTATAGATCTACCCTGTAAAAATAAGTTTTGAACGACATACACTACTCAACGTTTGCTAAGGATCACTTTTTTCCTGTCTAAATTTCTTGCTGAAATAAATAGCATTATTTCTATTTTACATGAAATTATTTAGGGCAGTGTTTGGTCATGTGATCTCATGCAAAGTGTGGAATTGTTGAGATCAATGAAACTGCTAAATAATTCTGTTAATTGAAATAATTTCTATATAGCAAGAATTTAGACAGGAATAAAAGTGATCCTTAGAAAATTTTGAGTAGTATATTTATTTTTTATTTGTTAAGGTTAATCAGTTTTTGAAAGTATACAAATCATATAGATACGAGGCCTAGGGCTATTCGAAAAGTTCTGAGATTTTGTAGAATGATTATGCATATGAGGACATATTTGACAAAACAATTTACATGGGAATAATGTTATAGTGATCTCTACGATATGAAGGAATTTAGATTTATAATGAAAATGTTGTATTTTTGTTTGAAAGAGGATCATTGTATTAACGAGCAAACTCTTTATCAAAAATATGAAAATCAATATAAAGGTAAAACATGAATGATTTATTAACAAAGAGCTAACCTAAAAAACATAAAATATTTCCTTAAATACATCCGATGTTTAACTTATAGTCATCATCCGTCCCATGAAATGAATGAAACTGTAGTTTACTGTATTGTAGGTTATAATGTTCTAGGTCAATTCTCCATATTTCATCTCGATGTAAATGGAGGATGAGTCTGGCATGTGCATCCCTGTTTGGTGCCATATAACCTTTCTTGTGTCGGTGCGCCGTTAAACCCAGTCTCATTCTCACTGTATAGTTTTCTTTTCACGACGACGTAACTCGAATAGACTAGTAGACAATAGACAATATTTTATTCCGAGTAATATATGCCTCTGGCCAATAATACAAATAACATATTGCATATTATACAACTATACAGCAAAAGTAGATAAAGAGACAAACAAATATAGTAACAAACATTGAAATATATAGTACAGTGGAATGCATAATTACTATTTCTGAATATAATATTAACAACCTCTGTGTGGCAAAAAGTAGAACAAAAAGTACAACTATTGACAAATATCGAGTTTCTATTCATGTATCAATGTTGTGAGCTTGGAAAAAAGTTTTCTCTTATTAAACATTGCATACACATATTTTGAACGTTGCGTTAACTTATAAGGATCTGTCGTAATCATTAAATTGTAGAAAACATAAATACTATTAAAGTTACCGCCTATGACTTCGAAAAGGTAGTATGTTTATTATAAAGCCTTCATCAGAATACAACACAAATTAACCCTTTAATCGCCAAATTTCAAATGTCGTCTGCTAAAATGCTAAACCTTTCTGTAATAGTTTACATAAAAAGTGTTTTGGAAAACATTCTTACTGAGTGGCGAATATTGTAATGCCTATCAGCCTGCACATAGTGAGCATATTGATCACTGGTCGTAAAATCAATGGGTTTTTATTATGGCAGCGAAAGGGTTAAGACGTCTGTATGTACCACCTGATTCGCATGCCATTGGCTTTTTCTAACCATAAAAACTAACACAGTTTGTAGACTTAAATTGTGTCCATGAATGACATTTCGCAAAACATTTTTTCGCATACTTTATCATTAAACTGTTAAAATTATAAATTTAAACTACCTGTGCAATTGAAATGAAATTATTTGAATAGCCCTGAGTCTCGTGTTTCATGTACATAGAAATAGATATAAAAGCGTTTGTTTGAACGGTGTTTTACGTTTTTCACAAGGCAAAATATGAAGGTTATATAACTAAATTAACAACATGTTTTGCAGATGTTCCTACAACTTACCAAAAAGAAATTGATGCTTGGTATAGCACTCATGGTCGCCGGGATATTCATCTTCATCGCCGGTAAGTTGTATATAAAGCATACCTTTATGGTCTGACATAAAGATATTACTCAATGGCGTGTGCGTGCGTGCGTGTGGTTCTAATGTGTATAGTCCCTATATCATTGTGCCAAGAGAAGAATCCCTAAATGACGCGGCATTATACATGGACTTGCTCACTTGCATAGCGTATCATTAACCCGTTTTATAATGCAGCACTGTGTTCACTTCCGGTCTATAACCCTTTTCTAGACCAAAGTTAGGTGTAATTTAGTTCACATCTTTACAAAAATAACAACCGTCTTTCAAGTTCTTTAGTTTTTGTTGTTTTTTTCTGGGTTTTGTTAATGTAGATTGTCTAGATACGTTATCTGTAAAAGGAACACATCAACAATAAACACAAATTGCTGGTTTAGTTTAAACTTAATGATGGTCTAGAATTATAACGTCGTAAGTGAAAAATCATAGTTTTCAGGAAATTGAAAAAAAAGAACAATACATTAATATCTACTATGTATGAAGAATCATTCAGAGATCGTGAGAGAGGCTGTTAAAATTGGGCAAATAATGTTAAGACCCTTTTAAATGATTTTGGATTTACCTATATATGGAATGAGCCTCATAGTATTACTTTGAAACATGTTCATGTATTATTCAAACAACGAGTAATTGATTGTTTTGTACAGAAGTGGTATAGTGATATTGAAAATAACCGTGTTCTAGTGTTATATAAACATTTCGAGACTGTCTTTAAATATGAATAGTATCTAGATGTGTTACCATTTAAACTAAGAACGGCAATGTCAAGAATACGATTATCATCGCAATCCCTCATCATCGCAATCCCTCAGAGTCGAAACCGACAGATACACACAAAATAGAACTGATAGAGATCAACGATATTGTAATATTCTTAATTCTAATGACATAGAAGACGAATATCATTTTATTTCAATTTGTCCTGTCTATGAACATATTCGCAAACTCTATATTAAGGCGTATTATTATCGAAACCCTAGTGTTATTAAATTTATTGAATTGATGCAAAGTAAGAAACATAAATAGATTCATAATGTAGCTAAGTTTTTAAAAGAAGCATTTATTGTACGTTACACATTTAATAATACGTAGTTGTGTACATATATGTTAAATTTATCTTCAGGTAGTATGTATTGTTTCAACAATTAAATCTTTTATATAATTGCGTGAGAGAGAGTACGTGCGTATTTATGCGATTAAGTAAAACATGAGCGTTACACATTTAATTATACGTAGTTGTGTACATATATGTTAAGTTTATGTATTGTTTCAACAATTAAGTCGTTTATATAATTGCGTGAGAGAGAGTACGTGCGTATTTATGCGATTAAGTAAAACATGAGCGTTATACATTTAATTATACGTAGTTGTGTACATATATGTTAAGTTTATGTATTGTTTCAACAATTAAGTCGTTTATATAATTGCGCGAGAGAGAGTACGTGCGTATTTATGCGATTAAGTAAAACATGAGCGTTACACATTTAATTATACGTAGTTGTGTACATATATGTTAAGTTTATGTATTGTTTCAACAATTAAGTCGTTTATATAATTGCATGAGAGAGAGTACGTGCGTATTTATGCGATTAAGTAAAACATGAGCGTTACACATTTAATTATACGTAGTTGTGTACATATATGTTAAGTGTATGTATTGTTTCAACAATTAAGTCGTTTATATAATTGCGTGAGAGAGAGTACGTGCGTATTTATGCGATTAAGTTAAACATGAGCGTTACACATTTAATTATACGTAGTTGTGTACATATATGTTAAGTTTATGTATTGTTTCAACAATTAAGTCGTTTATATAATTGCGTGAGAGAGAGTACGTGCGTATTTATGCGATTAAGTAAAACATGAGCGTTACACATTTAATTATACGTAGTTGTGTACATATATGTTAAGTTTATGTATTGTTTCAACAATTAAGTCGTTTATATAATTGCATGAGAGAGAGTACGTGCGTATTTATGCGATTAAGTAAAACATGAGCGTTACACATTTAATTATACGTAGTTGTGTACATATATGTTAAGTTTATGTATTGTTTCAACAATTAAGTCGTTTATATAATTGCGTGAGAGAGAGTACGTGCGTATTTATGCGATTAAGTAAAACATGAGCGTTACACATTTAATTATACGTAGTTGTGTACATATATGTTAAGTTTATGTATTGTTTCAACAATTAAGTCGTTTATATAATTGCGTGAGAGAGAGTACGTGCGTATTTATGCGATTAAGTAAAACATGAGCGTTACACATTTAATTATACGTAGTTGTGTACATATATGTTGAGTTTATGTATTGTTTCAACAATTAAGTCGTTTATATAATTGCGTGAGAGAGAGTACGTGCGTATTTATGCGATTAAGTAAAACATGAGCGTTACTCATTTAATTATACGTAGTTGTGTACATATATGTTAAGTTTATGTATTGTTCCAACAATTAAGTCGTTTATATAATTGCGTGAGAGAGAGTACGTGCGTATTTATGCGATTAAGTAAAACATGAGCGTTACACATTTAATTATACGTAGTTGTGTACATATATGTTAAGTTTATGTATTGTTTCAGCAATTAAGTCGTTTATATAATTGCGTGAGAGAGAGTACGTGCGTATTTATGCGATTAAGTAAGACATGAGCAAATGGTTTTGCTAACATCTTAATTAATAAGAGTTATGGCTCTATAATTATTCGTAAAGTCAATATCTCCCTTACTGTCGAAAATCAGGATTAACATTCCTTCAGCCCAAGAGTTAGGATGTTCTTATCAACAGTAGGGGTAGGTAATTCGGCGTTCAACATTCAGGGTCAGTCGGAACTCTTCGACAATTTCCGAAATCGGTAAATATCGGATTCAAGAATGTTG
>JAWPHD010010620.1:0-91873 GCA_037043455.1 Cyrtodaria siliqua
TGTTTATAGTTAGACAAATGTCAACATGCATGCCCGTATGCAAATTTTGACAACTACAATATAGTGTATGTGTTGTTAATATGACCTACCATAATATAAACATAAAGTACATATTTTAAAGAACTTTTCAAGTAGGTAATTAATACACCTTAGGCCATACCAATTTGATAAATAGTTCTTTGGGTTTTCAGGGGGGAAAAGAGGAGCGAGCGAACAAATAATTTTCTTTTTTTTTCCCCGATTTTTAACAGGCGAGTGCTTTTAACCTGAAGCCAGAGGGTTATTTTTTTTCGTCAGCGATTTATTTTACTTGCGGGCGATTTTCAAAAAAAATAAATTTATGATCGTTGATCTCTTGATGCGGACGTTCCAGAGAATGACGAATCAGATTGGTATGGCCCTATACACAAATAGTAAGATGTCTAGAAATATCTAAAAAAATAATGTATTCTGCAGTCTTGTGCTTACTGACAAAGCTGCATCAGACAGTATACTGTAGATCTATTCCCTCTAATGAAAGACATAAGGTTTGTAATATTATTAATTGCTACATCTTGTATATGATATTTTAAACATCTTTATGTTATGATAAGCAATGCTAATAGATACAAATTCTTAGACATTTAGGAAATTATAACTCATATCTGGTTATCAAACCATAATTATGTATTAGTATCTCATTTTGGGGTTGGAGGCTGATTTTTTCTCATAAATGATCAGAGAGAGAGAGAGAGAGAGAGAGAGAGAGGATAGAGAGAGAGAGAGAGAGAGAAAGAGAGAGAGAGATCTTTAACATTCTCAGCGAAAGGTCTCAGAATCATGGGATAGCCAGTTTACATAGGCATTTAATGGACAAGTCTAATGCAAATTGTCTGCAAGATAACACACCGATGAAAGAGTGGTGCCAGTGAAGTTTGCATACCCGAGTCCTCCGTGCCATCTTCTAAGCCACATCAGCTCCTTTAATACCTCATTTTGAAACCACATCTCTGATAATGAAGTGAACCACTACATCTCGCATCTCCCATCAATAAGCACAAATTGGTTTTTAATGTGTGTGCAAAGAGCTTACATCAATCAGTCCTTAACTGTTACACAAGATTTCGAATGTATTTCTTTTTATAAAGTGAAAATAAAGTGAAAAGAATTCAAATAAATGCTGCATCAAATATTACAATTTGTAAAAGCTGCAGGAACACCTGGTTTGTGATAATTCCAGCGGTGATGCCGAACTAAAAATAGCAGAATATTAGTATATGTATCTGTACCTGGCAGATAGTAGTTTCATGTGTGCCTCATGACTGTGAAGATGTGGGTTTGAGACACAGTTGCAGAACATTAGGCTTATAATGGTGGGCAAGTCACCATTCGTTATCTATTGGAGTAATGGAGTACATCAGGATTGGACTTTTTTTTGGAATTTTTCAAATACATCATTTATGTATTTAATTGAAAACAAGACGCTGAAGTATAGCAGAGCAATACACGTCCCCTACTGGGCATTTCTTTAGTAACAGTGACCTTGACCTTTACCATAAATGCAATCCCAAACTTGCCTTTCATATAAGCCACCTACACACCAAGTTTCAGGCCAATATCTCATTTCTAAGTAATGTTAATGAGCAGAAACAGTTGTTCTATTTTTAGTAACAGTGATCTTGACCTTGAACCCAGTGACCCCAAATGCAATCCCAAACTTCCTTTTCAAATAAGCTACCTACCCATAAAGTTTCATTGCAATATAGTTATTGAGCAGAAACCATTTTCTAGTAACTGTGACCTTCACCTTGACCCCATTGGCCCCAAATGTAATCCCAAGCTTCCTTTTTCTATAAGCTACCTACCCATAAAGTTTAATTCCGAAAGTCAAGGAGCAGAAACTGTTTTTCTATTTTTAGTAATTTTTAAACCTTGACCATAAATGCAATCCCAAACTTGTTTTTCATATAAGCCACCTACAAACCAAGTTTCAGACCAATATCTCATTTCTAAGTAAAGTTAATGAGCAGAAACAATTGTTCTATTTTAAGTTACAGTTACCTTGACCTTGATACCAGGCCCCCAAATGCACTCCTGAACTTGCTTTTCGTATTAGCTACCTATGCACCAAGTTTCAGGCCAACATGTCATTCCTGACTTAAGTTATTGTGCAGAAACTTTTTTTTTTGTAGTAACACTGACCTTGACCTTGAACCAGTGACCCCAAATGCAATCCCAAGCTTCCTGTTCAGATAAGCTACCTACCCATCAAGTTTCATTCCAATATCTCATTCCTAACTAAAGTTATTCAGCAGAAGCCATTTTTCTATCTTTAGTAACAGTGGTTTCTTGTGTATGCTTTACAATTTCTGTTTTTGACGTATCAATAAAACAAAACGATGTGCATGATCTCCTCATTCCCTTTTACCTACACACACGTTTTCATTAAATTATAGCATTTTTTTTTTATCAAAGGATCCATATATTTTGTGTATTTTTACTATTTCCGTTGCCATAGCAACATAATTTTTGTCAAATCAACAAAATCAAATAACGTGCATAATCCCCTTATCGCCCTCTACCAACATACCAAGTTTCATAAAATTATTTTCAATACTTTTCTCATTATCGCAGGATCCATATTTGTTGGGACAGATTACAGAATGTATCTAATGTACTCATTTTAGGCATCAGAGTATGAAGTTTGAAGACTAGGACTATTGGAGTGTTAGAAGTTGAGCTTACCAAAAAGTATAACTAGAACTTATATAAAGTGTTAACAGTATGTCAATGTGTCAAAGTCGGTCAAGGTCGGTCACCTGGTATAAGGTGTTTTAGAAAATGAGCTGACCACAAATTTTGTAAAGACATATGGACGAAGAAAAGGACATGAATAGGTACCACTATACATGTATTGCCCACACCATTACAGTGAAGCTGGGTACCACTATACATGTATGCCCACACCATTACAGTGAAGCTGGGTACCACTATACATGTATGCCCACACCATTACAGTGAAGCTGGGTACCACTATACATGTATGCCAACACCATTACAGTGAAGCCGCATTAGAAGTAAAAATAACAAGAGCTGTCGGAGAACAGCGCAGCTCGACTATTCGATTTTTCGGAGAATAATAAATTTATTGCTAGTATATACCATTAGAAAACAAGGCTACAACAATGTGTGGTGGGGTTGGGAGCACAACATAACTATGTGTAAGAATTGACCAAAACTACACAGAAATATGTAAAAAAATAAAAAAAATAAAAAAAAAATCGAGTTTTGAGTAGGGTGCGGGGTGGGGGTGGGAGAGAGGCGGGGGTGATGGTGGGGGGAGTGGGGGTGGTGAGGGCTACATATATGTGTAAGAAGCTATGTAATAATTCACCAAAACAACACAATAATATGAAGAAAAAAAATAAATTAAAAAATCAAGTTTGAGTGGGGATGGGGTAGAGGCGTGGGTGGGGAGGGCAACATGTGTAAGAATTGACAAAAGCAACACAGAAATATGCAAAAAAAAAAAAAAAAAGTTTCAAGTGGTGGTGGGGGGGGGGGGGGGGGGGGGGGGGGGGGGTGCGGGTGGGGTGAGGCTGGAGTGAGTTGGGGGCTGGGGGTAGGGTGCAACATATATGTGTAAGAATTGACTAAAACAACAAAGAAATATGTAAAAAAAAAAATAAAAAAAAATTCTAGTGTGGTGGGTGGGGAGTGGGGGTGGTGAGAGGCGGGTGTAGGTGGGGTGGGGGGGGGGTGAGGGGGCAACATATATGTGTAAGAATTGAGGGGGGGCGGGGGGGCGGTGAGGGGGCAACATATATGTGTAAGAATTGACAAAAGCAACACAGAAATATATAACAAAAATATATAATAGTTTCAAGTGGGGTGGGGTGGGGGGGGGGGGGGGGGGGGGGGGGGGGGGGGGGGGGGGCGGGAGATGTATAAAAATTGACTAAAACAACAAAATAATATATATAAAAAAAAAAAAAAGTTTCAAGTCTGGGGCAGGGTGGGGGTGATGGGGGTGAGAGGTGGGAGTGCGTAGTTTTTTTTTTTTTGGGGGGGGGGGGGGGGGGGGGGGGGGGGGGGGGGGGCAACATATGTGTGTTAGAATTGACTAAAACAACAAAGAAATATGTAAAAAATAAAATTCAAGTGTGGGGCGTGGTGGGTGGGGTGATGGGGGGGGGGGTGGGGTGGGGAGGGTTGCAACATATATGTGTAAGAACTGACAAAAGCAACACAGAAATATGTAAAAAAAAAAAAAAAAAAAATCAAGTCTGGGGCGGGGTTGGGGTGGGGGGGGGTGATGGGCTGAGAGGGGGTGGTGGGGGCGGGGAGGGTTGCAACATATATGTGTAAGAATTGACAAAAGAAATATGTAAAAAAAAAAAAAAAAAAGTTTCAAGTCTGGGGCGGGGGGGGGGGGGGGGGGGGGAGGGGGAGGGGGGGAGGTGATGGGGTGAGAGGCAGGGGGGGGGGGTGGTGGGGGCGGGGAGGGTTGCAACATATATGTGTAAGAATTGATTAAAACAAGTAAAAAATAAATTTAAAAAAAATAAAATAAAAGGTGTGGAGGGGAGTGGGGGCGGGGGTAGAGGGTGGGGGGGAGGAGGGAGCCCATGACCAAATATGGGTGAAGTAATAAGATGCGTAATGCTATAACAAATCCCAAACCAAAATTATAGATATATACATGCTTACATGCAAACCTAGATCTGCATTTATTGCACATTTTATGGGCCATCACAATTTGGGTTCCATGGGAGCCCAGAATTTGCAGAAGACAAAATTACTTGTCCAACCCTTTACAACATACTATAAGGAAACCAATTCCAAAATTAAGTTCAGCTAGAACAAAAATGTAAGAGATATAGACCTGTAAACACAGCTTACACGCAAAATTTGATGTGAAATAGACATATTTTAAGGGCTATCAGATTTGGGTTCCATGGGAGCCCAGGGGTTACAAGAACCAAAATTACTTAAGCAGCCCTTTACGATAATGCTATAAGGAAGCTAGTGGCCAAATTTGGTTGTGCTAGGGTAAGAATTGTAAGAGATATAGACTTGTAAACACAGCTTACACGCAAAATTTGATGTGAAATGGGGCACATTTTATGGGCTATCATAATTTGCGTTCCATGGGAGCCCATGGGTTACAGGAACCAAAATTGCTTATGCAGCCCTTAAGATAATGCTACAAGGAAGCCCATGAACAAATCTGGTTGTGGTAGGATAAGAAATGTAAGAGATATAGACTTGTAAACACAGCTTACACGCAAACCTTGATGTGGGACGCCGACGCCGACGCCAACGCCGACGCCGACGCCGACGCCGACGCCGACCCGGGGTGATTACATAAGCTCTCTTATTCTTCGAATAGTCGAGCTAAAAAAGAACACTGGATATATTCTGGGGTAACAACATTAAGCAAAAAATACAGCATGCTGGATAAATCGTGCAGTTGTTTCTACTGGTTACATTATACATTACAATATCAGGCATTTACCGTATTTCCCCTAATAGTAGTGACCGGGCGCTACGCAAATGCCAAGGGGCCGCTCTTATAAAACTAAAAAAATTGTTTTTTGATTAGTGTTAATACAAAATATTGAGAATTTTTTTTTTTTTTTTTTAAATATTCGATAATAATAGTAGGGCAGGTTCCCGGATTCCTATGTATCCTTCCCCTCTCTCTCTGGGGCGGCTCTAAATAACCTATACTGTGTTGATGAGCCGTTTTAAACAACATTCAATTTATTCAATTTTTGTTAAAAAGATGGGTGGCAGGATGGGGGAGACTATTGTTTGGGGGCGGTTGTTTCAGCCAAAGGTTTTTTGGACTTTTTAGACAAAATTCATCTACTACCTAAATAAGTTGTATAACAGTGAAACATGACATTGTTTTTAGTGGTAAATAAAAATGCCTTACTTTTCAAAATCCATTGAGAAATTGATGGGGCATTTTCAATGCAAAATTCTGCTGCATTTTTTAGAATCTTTATCCAAAAATGGTTTTAAATTGTTGGATATTAATAAATTAAGAACCTTGAAGTTTTATAGCAAAATATGAAGGCTAACTGAAGTTATTCGAAATTTCTAATTTTCTGCTGTCCCACCAACAAGGAATTTACATGGGAGAAGCCCCATAAAAAAAATGATTTGGCTGTAAAATATTTATTTCATAACCGATTTTCAAAACTAATGTATTTTTATTTACCACTAAAAATACCAGTTCTAATGATATATTATTGATGTATGTATTATATAAATTCCCGAAGCTACTGCAGAGAAACCTTTGGCTGAAACAAGCCCGAACAGTAGGGCTACTATTAGGGAGGCGGTCTTATCGGGGAAATACGGTACATTATAAATAGTTACAATACCA
The DNA here is from genome assembly GCA_037043455.1 of Cyrtodaria siliqua. Taxonomy (NCBI): domain Eukaryota; kingdom Metazoa; phylum Mollusca; class Bivalvia; order Adapedonta; family Hiatellidae; genus Cyrtodaria; species Cyrtodaria siliqua. Next base: position 6,377 of record JAWPHD010010620.1, read on the forward strand.
GACACTTGTTTCTACTCAGGTTATATAGTTACACTATTAGACATGTTAATTGTTCAAGGTGTCCATCTATGGTGGCGGAACAGTCTTGCTATATTATACCTGTAGCGAGGCAAAAATTGCTTCTGATGCTTTTAGTTCCTCATTTTGTCCTTTTTGTAGCTCTAAAATACAAATACACCATTAAAGTATAATCTAAATAAGTATCTCCATGGAAATAAACCAACTATTGATTTACCATATAAATATAGAGCAGTGTATAATGTACTTGGCACAGTTATTACTTCTCTCCTTCTAAAAAGATAAAATATATGTTTTATTAACCACTAACCCCCTACAAATATATAATGGACTGTCCTTTCTTTGAATTAAGACCATTCCATTTATGTGACAAAGTGGTGTTTTGGGGAAAATCACTGATCAGCAGCTGGACATTGTAAACTTTGATCAGCCTGCGAGTTATTCGCAGGCTGATCTGGGTTTACAATGGACGCAAAGCCTATTATAGTCGTGTTTAGTGGGTTAAGGGTTAATATTGCACAAATTATTATTCATTGCAGTTGGCTGAAAGTCACTGTCGATTCAGGGGATAGGATGAAGGTATTAGAATACTTAAAAGTGATTTATATGTAACCTTTTATTTTTATTGGATATCATAAGCGTGATTTATTATATTTTACCATTTGTAACATTTTTTATTTTGCAGGTTAAATAATGCACCAAAATGTCATAATAAATTTGCCTTTACCTTCCAATCCTTTAATTATCTCCACTTCCAATCCTTTAATTATCTCCCTTCCAATCCTTTAATTATCTCCCTTCCAATCCTTTAATTATCTCCCCCCTTCAATCCTTTAACTTTAATTATCTCCCCTTACAATCCTTTAATTATCTCCCCTTCCAATCCTTTAATTATCTCCCCTCACAATCCTTTAATTACATCCCCTTCCAATCCTTTAATTATCTCCCCTTACAATCCTTTAATTATCTCCCCTTCCAATCCTTTAATTATCTGCCATGATAATTTACAACTCCTCAGTGATTCAGCTGCAAACAGCTTTTGACCAAGACTGTTATCATGTAGTATTTTCAGGCAGACTGTTGACCAAGACTGTTAGCATGTAGTATTATGCAGCAGATTGTTGACCAAGACTGTTAACATGCAGTATTATGCAGGCAGATTGTTGACCAAGACTGTTATCATGTAGTATTATGCAGGCAGATTGTTGACCAAGACTGTTAGCATGTAGGGTAACTCGCCCTTAAGTCGGACATGCTCCTGACTCGGACATTAAATGATTGCTGAATATATTTCTCAACTGGAAACGAACGGTCAATAACCGTTACTATGCAAGGGAGGCAATCCAATGATTTCTTTCAATCAAAACAAGAATTACCTGAATCTATATTGATTTTGCCAGTTACCTTTATAGTCCGACTCAAGGGCAATTATATGTTTGACTTTGGGGCATGTCTAAATTTTTCTGCCCTAAGACGGACACTGAAGTCAGGAGCCAATACTTGAACATTTTACACAAGAAGACATCTAAAATATGTAATTTTTATTTGAGCTTATGGCAACATGGAGGCAATTTTTATGACTTCAGTTTGAAGATGCAAAAAATGTCTGCCTCAAGGGCGATTGTTGGTGAGTGCGAAAAGTATGACGCAATCCTCGCAAGCGTGCTGGTACCGCTAAACAGTTGACATCGAACGATACATTTAACACTGAGGAAGAAACCAGACGGTTTCAGCTCGCAGGAGCATGAACATAAATATACATAGTTGCCGAGAACCAATGACCTGTCCGACTCCGCAATTTACCCTAGTATTATGCAGGCAGACTGTTGACCAAGACTGTTAGCATGTAGTATTATGCAGGCAGACTGTTGACCAAGACTGTTAGCATGTAGTATTATGCAGGCAGACTGTTGACCAAGACTGTTATCATGTAGTGTTATGCAGGCAGACTGTTCACCAAGACTGTTATCATGTAGTGTTATGCAGGCAGACTGTTCGACAAGACTGTTAGCATGTAGTGTTATGCAGGCAGACTGTTGACCAAGACTGTTATCATGTAGTGTTATGCAGGCAGACTGTTCACCAAGACTGTTATCATGTAGTGTTATGCAGGCAGACTGTTGACCAAGACTGTTAGCATGTAGTGTTATGCAGGCAGACTGTTGACCAAGACTGTTATCATGTAGTATTATGCAGGCAGATTGTTGACCAAGACTGTTAGCATGTAGTATTATGCAGGCAGACTGTTCACCAAGACTGTTAGCATGTAGTATTATGCAGGCAGATTGTTGACCAAGACTGTTAGCATGTAGTATTATGCAGGCAGACTGTTGACCAAGACTGTTATCATGTAGTATTATGCAGGCAGACTGTTGACCAAGACTGTTAGCATGTAGTATTATGCAGGCAGACTGTTGACCAAGACTGTTAGTATTATGCAGGCAGACTGTTGACCAAGACTGTTAGCATGTAGTGTTATGCAGGCAGACTGTTGACCAAGACTGTTAGCATGTAGTGTTATGCAGGCAGACTGTTCACCAAGACTGTTAGCATGTAGTGTTATGCAGGCAGACTGTTCACCAAGACTGTTAGCATGTAGTGTTATGCAGGCAGACTGTTGACCAAGACTGTTAGCATGTAGTGTTATGCAGGCAGACTGTTCACCAAGACTGTTAGCATGTAGTGTTATGCAGGCAGACTGTTCACCAAGACTGTTAGCATGTAGTATTATGCAGGCAGACTGTTGACCAAGACTGTTAGCATGAGTGTTATGCAGGCAGACTGTTGACCAAGACTGTTAGCATGTAGTGTTATGCAGGCAGACTGTTGACCAAGACTGTTAGCATGTAGTGTTATGCAGGCAGACTGTTGACCAAGACTGTTATCATGTAGTATTATGCAGGCAGACTGTTCACCAAGACTGTTAGCATGTAGTGTTATGCAGGCAGACTGTTCACCAAGACTGTTATCATGTAGTATTATGCAGGCAGACTGTTCACCAAGACTGTTAGCATGTAGTATTATGCAGGCAGACTGTTCACCAAGACTGTTAGCATGTAGTAGTATGCAGGCAGACTGTTGAAAAAACGATAAGTAATGGTAGTTTGCAGGAGTCACTCAAACATGGAGATAAAACAAACATTGAGATAATACAAGCAATTTGACTGGTTAAGGGATGAAGCAGCCATGATCAATTTAAGCTTTGTTCATTCTTAAATGAACTGTACTAATCCGGAAGAACTACTTTCGGGAATTTTACTCTTCTGAAAACAAAACTTTAGAAGTTTCCTACATTTTCTTCATTCATCGTCATTATTGGAAAACAAAAACTACAACAGAAAACGAATTCATTATAATTATTAGCTAAATAAACTAAAACTATCACTGAAGGTGATGAATACCCCTACTTTAAATTCTAGAGTCAAACAAAGGGCCATAATTCTGTAATAAATTAAGCAATCAACAATCGGTGATATAGAGGACATAAGGTCATCAGTTGTTATGTGTATATGAAGTTTGAGAACAACCCATTGAAAATGGTAGTAATAAAAATGTGTTATGGGATGCAACGTGACGCGACAAAAATGTGTTACGCGACATGATGTGACGCGACGGAACGTTATGGACGTGATTCCAATATAGACCCCACTTCACTTTTTGAAAGCGGCGGTATAATAAGATGTTTGCAATCATAAGGATTAAATGTATTTTTATCTGTGTTCATTTGAAAATAACTGCAATTGCGTAATCACACAGGTTTGTATTATATGTCCTGCTGTACTGATTAGGCAATTGCAGTTATTTTTCACTAAATGCAGATGAAAATCCATTAAACCCCTAATTGATATTCAAGGGAAATGACTAACCAAGACTAATCTGGAATTGAACTGAATTGGGTTTTAGGGCGCACCAATATATGACAGGCTATATGACGCCTACCAGGAAAGAACATGCCCAGAGCTTTTTTAACCTATTTAAGTGGGGCCAAAATTCGGCCTCTTCCCAACTGCAAAAACCTCTTTATTTTCCCAATTCAGGGTAAAAAAATTCACAGAGGGGTGTGCAGGGCGGGTCCTACCCTCTTCCTCTAGCGAGATTTGCAGTGGTTGTTTTTTACCCAGGCAATGACACAGGGAAATAATCATTTGGATTTTGAAGCAAAAATATTTTTATTTGTAAAATATTAAAGAACATGCAATCTATAGCAGATGTTTAAAATAAAGGAAGTGATGAAAAAAACTCATATCTCCTTTAACCATTATCTTAAATGTCAATCTTACAAATTCTCTCATAGCTTAACCTTTACATGTTTGGGATTAGATGGATGGCATTATTAAAATAAGAGATGCTGGAATTAAGATAAATTGAAAATTGTAAAATCAATGACACTTTTAGTATGCCTGTAAAGACATTATGACTGTATTCTCCGATAACATTGTTGAGAAATTTGCCATTCATATTTCTACAGTGATCTGAATAGAGTAACCATTACGTCTAAAATCTACAATGGCTGCCATGAAAGTTAATTTGCATCCAGTAAACCACCAATTTACCTGCACAAATCAATATATACTAAAGGAAAAAAGAAATGCAACTCAGGAATTTTCGCTATATAATTCATAAAGTGCACACTTGATTCCACATAATATTTCAGAGAAATCCCAAGTTGTTTTGTTAAAACAGGATTGAAGCTAGTTAGAGAAAGGACAAAATTGTGCTGTTTTAAGCTTTTCAATCTCAGTACAGGCTTTGTAACACGAATATCATAAATGTTAAATTGAATTGAATTGAATTGGATTTTATAGTCGCACCAACAGCTAAGGTCATATGGCGACTTTCCAGCTTCCACTGGTGGAGGAAGACCCCAGGTGCCCCTCCGGACAATTTTCGTGCACGGACGGGCACCTGGGTAGAACCACCGACGTTCCGCAAGCTAGCTGGATAGCTTCCTCACATAAAGATTCCTAGGCCCCCGAGGGATCGAACCTACAGCGGTGAGGGGCAAATGATTGCAAGTCAGAGACTCTTAACCACTCGGCCACGGACGCCCCCATAAGTGTTAAAGTTCCACCTTGAAAAAATTAGCCATTTTAGCACTGTATTTAATGTAAAGAGATTGCAAAACATTTACATCACCTGCTGGAGGCAAATGCGTATTCTATCCATAATGAAACTTTAAAGGGATAACAATTGGTGTGTTATGTGTTGTTTTAGTCTTTTTTCCAAAAGGGAAGGTCTAATGTAGCCATGCTCCATTCGAATGACAGCAGCATATTATACATACAATGTATAGCGGAATATAAGAATCACCCAATGACGTCATGCAACTTTTGACATTATTGACGTCAATGTTGATGCGCGTGACTTTTAACTTCCGCCATATGTAAGATCAGGCTTTCCAGCACCCATGTTAAATGCAGATAACCTTATCCGGTATGCAAGAAATTCCTGAGTTTGTTTCTTTTTTACTCTTTAGTATAGCATATAGAAGAAGAATTCTATAAGCAATTTGCTTTCCTTCCTAATCCTTTAATGAGTTTTGTACAATGTAGATTTGTTTAGTTTGTTTGTATGGTGTTTTACGTCATTTTCAAAGCATGTAAGGTTATATATGACGGTCAATTTTTTGTGGCTGAGGCAGACCACCCACTTTTCCTGGGTAGAACCAGTACTGTACACCACTCGTCATACGTAAGAATCGACACTTCCCAGGGGCGTACCTGGGCATACGCACGTACGCACATGCGTACAGGCCATTAAAGAAGCAAAAAAATAAAAAAGGCTAAAAATGCGAAATATGCAATAAAAACTGAAGGTATAGGGTGGTTAGGCACATTTGTGAATCCAAAACTCGATGTTGCGTATACCTAAATTAGCCCCAGGAACGCCCCTGCTTCCTCACTTACAAGCCGAGCTCCCAGTGGGATTTGAATCCGCTGCGGTGAGAGGCAGGAAGGTTTACAACGCGACATCGTTAACCCCTTGGCCACGGAGGCGCTGTACAATGTATTTGTAATGTTTTAAACTATTGAAAAAAGAAGCAGCAATAATGTGACTGTCGGATTGCAAATATGAATGTACATATAAAGTTTTAACTAAATCTAAGTAAAAAAGGGAGATAATTCAGGTAAAACACAAGGCAGTTATGGTTCTTGTCATTTAACAAATGTTTATGATAATGAACACGTGTCAAGTTTCAAAGTTTTCGGACAATTTGTTTTTGAGAAATTTTGAAAAACAAAAACTTTAACCATTTTTTTTTAACCAAAACGTCAAAATGCATAGACAGACAGACAGACAGACAGTCAGAAATCACCAAATCATAAGCCTTGATTTGCTTTGCAATCCAGCTAATAAAATCTGATATAACCTGACTGTACTTCCTGGTATTTTGATTATAGCCAGTACAAAAATATGGTTGGATTCATTTAATATCACAAGCTTATCAGAAAACCACCACTCTTTCTAATCACCCAAACCTATAATAGGAACCTAATGGATATTAATAGAGATAAAGTAATTGGACAACAACCTTTTATCTGTCAGGTGGATAAGAAGGTATTGCTCTATCCTCAATAACACAACAGAAGGTGAAGTCTAATCACCATGAACAGATTATAGCCCAGTTCCATAAGTACATCAGAAAATTACATCCCTTAAAATTGTCAGGGTTTGAGACAAGAATAGCATCAAGGGGAAGTTGGAAATGGCAATTCTGCATTCATACAGAATGGGTCTAAAATGAATTCCACTTTGATTATTCTGAAAATGTATCGTAAAATAGAAAATATATAACTTTATATAAGATTAATAAGCCATAGAAATGTCGTTAAAACAATAATCTTTATAAAAAGTGTTTTTTTTTTATTATTATTAAAACAAATTGAGATCAAACTGATTTTTAATATTACTGAAAATAAATGTATTTCGCATAAAAACATTCTTAACATTAAATGACAAAGAAATAACAACAGCGAAAAAACATGAGATTGGATGCATTTAATTGAATCAAGCTCTTGACTGGCCTGTAAGAAAGCTATAAATATAATTGACATAATGACAGGGTAATGGTTGCCAGTTATATCATATTTGTCAAATCCCCATGTAATGGGCTATAAACATACACCTCATCAGGTCACCAGTTGTCGTTATGACGTCATCTATGCTTCACAAGTTACTTGGAGATTCAGAATATGACAGTATTACGAATAACTGACAAGACTGCATTAATTTAGTGTCTAATATCTATTTTTGTAGAAGACCCTTATTTTTTTATCTGACATCGTTTGTGACATTAACACATAATCTAGCAGAGAGAACAAAATAGGAAGACAAAAGAACAAAGAAATGTTGTATATCTCCGCTTATCCTTATTTTATTCTGTCAGATAATAAATAACAGTATGCGTATAATATAAGCTTGTCAGTTCGTTTGTAATTAAGGTATGAATTAGGGAATATTTTGTTTTTATATTAATTTTGTCTTCAAAAAATAATGCAGGGACGCCAGGCATTATTTGTTTTATATATATATATATATATTTGTTTTCAAGTCTTCTGTTGTTTTTTTAAATATATTAAAATGACAGTGTGAATATATGAAAATATGGTTGAAACAAACTGACGACATGCTTATTTGCACAAAACGTTCTCGCCTCTCACCGCTGCGGGTTTGATTTCCGCTGGGAGCTCGACTTGTCAAGTAAGGAAGTGTTGATTCATACAGATGGCGGGAGGTATACAGTAATGGTTTTACCCAGAAAAAAAGTGGTGATTTGCCTCTACCACAATAAAAATTGGCCATCATATATGGCCTAACATGTGCTAAAAATGACGTAAAACAGCATTCAAACAAACAAACAAAACTTATTTGCACCAGAAGCATTTATATTATAAAATCTTAAGCGTTATGTTTTGAAAATAGTGTTTCTGAAATGAATTTGGATGTAAATAATTATGCCTCGTGTGATTTATAAAATTCCTTGTTTATCTGATAGTGTAAGTAAGACTGCAGCAGAAATAGAGAATATTATGTCAGTGCCTTTTACTATCCAGTTTATTAGGCGAGGCTTAGAAAATGAAGAATTCTTCGTTTTCGTGCTGAGCCTAATAAACTGGATAGTAAAAGGCACTGACATAATATTCTATTTATCATGTAGATTTTCCACATTTTCTGTATGAATTACTATTATTACCTATTTCTCAGAATGATACGCTTATCGAGGACGCCGCCATGTTGTTGTTTTTTGACGTCAGGCAGCGTTACGTGCATGACGTCAGATAATGTTACGTACAATAAACGCCGAGGAATTCCGCATTAAATTGATTTGCTTTCTTGGTCAGTGCCTAATTAAAGCAAAATTTATTAGGTCACCCCTTTATTAGGCAGAAAAGTGCATATCTGCATGATAAAAGTTTTTATATGATGCAGAACAGTAAAGAATTATGGCAAACCGAATTAACTGGGAGTTGTGCAGCATTTCATGAAAAGAGCTAAAACAAAATTCAAGTTATACCTTATTTGAAGATTCAACGCAAGACTGTCATATCTATACATAAATAAAGCAGAAGATACGACAGTGTTACGCTGACCACTCAATGATCAGTCAAGTATGTATACTGCCAGAATGCTGGGTATCGGTTTGCCTAACAAACCAAGTTAGGAAAACCAACATCTTCTTTTAATTAATTTTCTATCATTAAACTGAATCTTTTATCAATGATCAAAAGCCTAGCTATCTCTAATTGAAAATAGCTTGCTATATAAGGAAATGTGTTCACTTGAAAACTGATATTTTCAAGGAACCATATAATAGAAACAACCTCTTTGAACTACCAGGTACTCTTATTCCTACAGATGGTAAGAGGTATACAGTACTGGTCCTACCCAGGAAAAAGGGTGGTCTGCCTCTACCACCAATGTGCTAAAAATGAAACACCATTCAAACATAAGCAGACAAGTAGGACTTTCCCTTCAAGAAGTTGGACACTTTTCCTTAGCCTCGTCCGTCGGATGGGGACGTAAACAGGGCGGTCCCGTGTATCGGTCTATCCTCCGAGCACGTTAAAGAACCATAGGAATCTATTCGATAATAAGAGTAGGGCAGGTTCCCGGATTCCTATGTATCCTTCCCCTCTCTCTGGGGCGGCTCTAAATAACCTGTATTGTGTTGATGAGCCGTTAAACAACATTCATTTCAATTCAATTCAAGAAGTTGGATCTAATGTTCCATTGTAGAAACTCATTTCGTTATTTAAAAATATAAATCTCACCTTTATCATCTAAGAATATTTCCTGTTTTTTGCCATCTGCCGTTTCCAAGTCTAATCTTATTGCATTATTTGCAGGTGCTTGAGTTCTACCGTCCATATCGTTGGTGCTGCGAGGGCTTTGTTGCTCTGGTACTTTAGATGGAACTTCAATTTTGTCTGTCTTGTCCTCGGTTTTATCTTTGTTGTCCGTTATTGACCTTCCTGTGGTTATCTGACTATGCTGCGAAGACAATGCGTCTGTGGGGCTGGTGCGGTCACTCGCCAGTGATTTGTCGTCCGAATTGAGCTGGTAGCCTTCAGCACGAATCTCCAGTGGTTGGTTGTTGATCAGTGGGCTGTTGACATGGCGAGAAGATGACACATGAAGTTGGCGATCTGGAAAGACGGGAATATTCTGGTGTAAACACAGTAGTACAGACCATATCTTTCATTATTTATAATGTATACTAAGTGTTGATTCATGTATTTATTTCAATATGTTTCCACGCAGCAATAGTCTGAGGATATTAGCAAATGAAGAGACATTTACAAATACAATTAAAATAGGTTTTATCGGACAAATGGTCCAAAAATACTTTTCGTACACAGTAAAAGGCAACATTATTTCTAAGGGAAATAACTTTACAGGATTTTGTGTCATAATTTGCCCAAAACAGTTGTTTCATCCACCATTTGCTTCACTGGTCAGCTACAATTACTAATTTGTCTTTTTTTGTCAATTATATACTAGAACTGTTGTCTGAAAGGGCTGACTGATATACTACCCTCCACCCGCGCCCCTGTGTCCATGGAGTGTGACTACAAAACTTAAAGATTATTAGAGTGGACAACGGTTCGTTCAGGCTTGTGGCTACAAATCTGACTTGAAAAGTTAAAGAGCAGACAAGGTCTTTCATTATCAGATTATGGTGACCTTGACCTTGAACCTACTGACCCTAAGCTGCATATTGGTCATCCTCTCATCATGTACAATCTTCCTGTAAAGTTTCGAGAGTGTGGCTATATTAGTATTGAAGGGCTATAGAGATGTCAATATTTTTCATTATCAGGTCATGGTGACCTTGACACTATCCTCTGCAATTTAAAAGCAAAATTGTTTTTAATTGTCTTTTAATTTGCTGACATTTGAATATTAATTAAATATCTTATAGTGAGTGGCTGACAGTCAGTGTGGATACAATTACAGGCAATAAACAACACAGCATTTTCCAAATAAATAGCAAAATATTTGTTTAAAATAAAAATGTAAACTTAATGTTCAGCCAAAATTGCAAAAATGTAGGTACATATGTATTTATCTTTGAAAGGCAAAATTGTCCAACAAAATATATTTATAAAATGAATTACATTACTGTCAGATTAAACTCCAACCACATCAATTAAAGGGGTGAAAATTACTGCAGGTGCCATACTTTTCCCCATAAACCATTAAAGTTCCTTCTATTGTAACCTTCATGGAACCTGGGCCTTACACTTAATAGAGATGCAAGATACAAGAAACTTTATTATGTACTGCTTGCTTGAATGGAGTTTTACGTCTTTTTTTTTTTTTTTTAGGCCATATAGAAGGTAAATTTTTTTGATGGTAGAGGCAGACCACCACATTTTTTCTGCGTAGAACCAGTACTGTATACCTCCCGCCATCCGTAAGAATCGTTACTTTCCCACTTGCAAGCTGAGCTTCCAGTGGGAATCGAACTCGCAGTGGTGAGAGGCGAGAAGGTTTACAACGCAACGTCGTTAACCCCTCGACCATGCAGGCGCTCTTATTTTGTACTCGATTATTTTATTATTGGATAAGTATAACGGGAAACACGAGCAATAAATGGACCCTTAACATAGAAACAATTACCTGTAAAAGAAAAATGATTATAAAAGAAATGCAAAACCACATCAGGGCCCCGTTTTATGAAACAACTTGTGAAGATTTTGATCGTAAATCAATTTCTTATATGATTCGCTATAAATTACACTTTTCAAATAAACGTGATTTCGTTTCATTTAATTACATACGTGATATTTCTGCACTAAGTGCACACATAATTTGTCTACATTGAATGCTTTGGTGAAAAAAGTGAACTTTAAAAAATGTGAGACTTATCTAAACAGGGCCCTCGCAGCAGTATATTAAGAAATTAGACAAAGCTTACATTTAAATGCTAAACATAACACAAATAACAAATTAAGAAAACAAAACTGATGAAATATAAATAAACTAATGAAGTTACATAATTATTTACAACCTAAAAACGTAACATTACTATACATTACAGATTATGAGCACAAGCAGAGATATACAAGATAAAGGTCATTAATATATTATGGTTATCATATACTTACTCAGATTCAAATCTTAAATCAATTCACAAGTCATAGAAATCATATAATTAATAAATAATGATAAAATTAACCCCCATGTATTTAAGCCAAAAAGAAATTAAACAATTTGACACCAAGATCTCTTTAACACCTGCGGATGATATCAAATTCTACATTTATTGTTCACTGACCAAGAACACATGTAAGATACCTGTTTTTCCTCCCTGGTACAGAAATTCTTAATAACAATCCAATAGAATGTGACAATGTCACTATGTCTTCTGCGCAAGTAACACTAATAGTGTTCCAGAATAGTTTATCACATAGCTGTAAATGCCTTCATGTAACAGGTAGATGTTAAAGGCACTGGAGGCAATACAGAGCAATAGTGGATGTCTATCCAAATAGATATATCCATTCAAAATGTGCTTCAATTTCTAATAAAATGTGGCAAGAGCAATAACTTGGCCCTAATTTGCTTGGTTATAATAAGTTGACTCTGATTTACTAATCAAACTAGAAATGTCGGATATCTGACTAATGCCCCTACTAAAAGCATACTTCCAATGGTGTGACTTGCACCTTGTGGTCACAGGTGATCGGGAATTAATATGATGGAATGTTTTTTACGACTTAGTGATCAAACAAGAGGTCAATGACCTTGAAGCTCTACTGATAGATTTTGATAGCTAGATCAGCATTCCTGTAAAGTTTCATAAAAATATGTCAAGTAGTTTCAGTCAAGTCCAGTCGCTACAAATTGAAGTTTTTACTATATAACTCTAGGTAAACAAAGATGGCCACTGGCAGCCATGATTAATGTCGAATCAAAATAATTTTCAACAAGGATCAACATCATGTCTTGCTGATCATTTCAGAAAAAGTCCTATATCATTATCACTAACAGTTTTCAAGAAGTAGTCGCTACAAACTTGTTTTTAAAAATCTATGTTTAGCCTTGGTGGCCATCCTGAATTTCCGGTTGACCTGAAATTGTGCTAGGATCAACTAGACATCAAGAGCAACATTCCTGTGAAGTTTCATGAAAATCTGTCAAGTAGTTTCAGAGGAGTAGTCGCTACAAATTTTTACTATACAAACTCTATGTAAAGAAAAATGGCCACTGGCGGCCATGTTTAACGTCGCATCAAAATCATTTTCGACAAGGATCAACATCATGTCATGCTGATCATTTTAGAAAAAGTCCCATATCAATATCAATATGTCAAGTAGTTTCAGTCAAGTCCAGTCGCTACAAATTGAAGTTTTTACTATATAACTCTAGGTAAACAAAGATGGCCACTGGCAGCCATGATTAATGTCGAATCAAAATAATGTTCCACTAGGATCAACATCCTGTCATGCTGATCATTTTAAAAAAAGTCCCATATCAATATCACTTATAGTTTTCAAGAAGTAGTTGCTACAAACTTATTTTTTAAAAATCTATTTTTAGCTGTGGTGGCCATCTTGAATTTCAGGCCGACCTGAAATTTTGCTAGGATCAATTAGACATCAAGAGCAACATTCCTGTAAAGTTTCATGAAAATCCGCCAAGTAGTTTCAGAGGAGTAGTCGCTACAAGTTTTTACTATATAACTCTATCTAAACAAAGACAGCCATGTTTAACGTCGAATCAAAACGATTTTTGACAAGGACCAACATCATGTCATGCTGATCATTTTAGAAAAAGTCCCATATCAATATCACTTATAGTTTTCAAGAAGTAGTCGCTACAACATTGTATTTTAAAAATCTATTTTTAGCTTTGGTGGCCATCTTGGATTTCACATCAACATGAATTTTTGCTAGGATCAACTAGACTTCATGGGCAACATTTCTGTAAAGTTTCATGAATATCCATCAAGTAGTTTCAGAGGAGTAGTCGCTACAAATAAAAGTTTACGGACGGACAGACAGACAGGTGGACGACGGACGCCACTCCATGGCATAAGCTCTGCTGATCTCTGATCAGTCAAGCTAAAAAACAAAATTAATATGGAAGTAATTTGTGATATGAACAAAAATATAACTTTAACATTTTATTTAAAGCAGACCTAAATGCAAACTTCCAAGTGTGTGACCTTGACCTTGTGGTTGCAGGTGATCAGAAATATGACGGAAAAGTTTTGTATGACCTTAGTAATCAACAAATTAAATAGGAAAGTAATTTGTGAAAGCCTTTTGATAATACAAGCACTGACTTTCTTTTATTGGATATTTTGCTTTCATGTAGATGTAAGAGTGTCTAATGAAGTTTGAAAGCTGTACGGCCGTTATTGCTAACAGAGTATGAAAAGTAGGTCAAGGTCATTCACATTGACAATCTTTTGGTATGAACATATATGGCTGTCATGCTGATGTAAGCATGCATGACATTTGAAAGCTGTAGATTGTTGTATGTCAGTAATGGACTTGAATGAACAACTTGAATGTCAAACTTGTAAGTAAAATAATGAATTTTCTTAAGTATGTCAAGGTCATTCATATTGAACTACTTTTGCAGCAAACACATGACTCATGTTGATGTTAACATGACGGAAGTTTGAAAACAGTACAGCTTCTGATGTGTGAGAAAGTAAGTAATGAAAACAGTACAGCTTCTAATGTGTGAGAAAGTAAGTAATGAAAACAGTACAGCTTCTGATGTGTGAGAAAGTAAGTAAAGAAAACAGTACAGCTTCTGATGTGTGAGAAAGTAAGTAAAGAAAACGGTACAGCTTCTGATGTGTGAGAAAGTAAGTAAAGAAAACAGTACAGCTTCTGATGTGCGAGAAATAAGTAATGAAAACAGTACAGCTTCTGATGTGTGAGAAAGTAAGTAATGAAAACAGTACAGCTTCTGATGTGTGAGAAAGTAAGTAAAGGAAAAACTTGAATGCAACCATTTTTCATACGGACGTACGAGGTAGCCTACCATATACCCGTTCCACTTACATGGCGGGGCATACAAATGGAGAGGAGACGACTGCGGCAGGGCATTTGACCCAATGATGATGTTTATTCTATATTACAATAAAGAAATTATTAAGAAAACATCCTGACCATTCAACTGAAGTCTAGAAACATCATATTGCCAATACCCAATATGCGTCCCATCAACGCAATAACTCTGTAAGTGCACTTTGGTAAATTGTTCTGGAGAGATAAAAAACTGTTGTTTTTTTCTTAACAATGGTACATATACAGGCACTGCCTTAGATTTAAGTGTAATATACCTTTACTATGGTAACTCTTTTATGATATTTAAATTAAAACTATTTTTAAATGAGTTAACGATAATAATTCAAGCATAGTGACTTTGTACGCTGAAAAGTTCAACGCAGCAACTCTGTAAGTGCACTTACGGAGTTTGTGCACTGAAAAGTCAACGCAACAACAGTTACTGCACTTTGATAAGTTTGAATAGTCTTAAATGCTGTTTGTCAATAATTGTGCTGGTTATTATTATTAGTTGCTTATGATTTAAGTCTATATAAATAGTTCAGCCATAAAATTTCAAAATTTGGATTCAATCAGTTCATTGCCAACTGAGTAACATTGTAGGTTTTATTACATGATTTGTTTGTTTGTTTGTATGCCGTTTTACATCATTTTCAACACATGTAAGATTATATACGGTCGATTTTATTTCTTGGTGGAGGAGGCAGACCACCCTCTTCAACTGGTAGATTTTGATCAGACGACACCAATTACCAACCAATCAGCGGGCAGGGAAAAAGTTGCAGGGTAAATTCGGAGCTATTACACAGAATCTCTTAATTTTGATTGGTTGTCAAGGTAAACAAACCAAAAAATCTTGCTAAAAATTTAAAATTCAACTTTTGAAGAGTACTTATAAAGGTTAAATCATACATTTGTGCAATGTATTCATAATGTGTTGCATAATCAAAGAAAGAAGTATATTTTACATTTTCCTCATGTTTCTACATGAAAGTAGGTGGGTCAGCACCATCCGACCCAAACAGCTTTTTCAAAACATACTCAATGTATGGCTTCTGTATGTTTTTTTGATAAAACTAAGATAGGTCTTTCAAAACAAGTAATAAAAAATATAGCTTCCTGTATTAGGGAACTCAGTACAGAGCTTAGAGCTATAAGGTAGGCCTATGGAAAATGAATTGGTGTAGTATGACCTAGAACCAGTACTGTACATCTCCCGCCATCCATAAGAATTGACTTTTTCTCACTAACAAACATAATTCAGGCAGCTTGTATGTTAAAGTCCACTGAGCAGTTTGTATTTTTGGTTGCACATTCAATGGTGGAATGAAAAGAATAATAATATTTTTTGTTTTGAGTGTGGCCTCTTCAAAAATGTATGACTTTCTGTTATACACAGGAAGTTTTTATGGCATACCACATCATGGTCACAAAGTATTTATTCTTATTCCGAACTGAACAGTTAGTTTAAACTTATTTATTTTACATTTATTGTATTTTACATTGACTGAATGCTTAGGTGAAAAAAACTGAACGATTTTAAAATTTGAGACTTATCGTAAGATGTTTAATAAAACAAGGCCCAGTTTAATTGAATGCAAATATGGAAGTGCACTTACAGAGTTATTGTTAGTGCTCTTACAGAGTTTTTGCATTGAAACATTCAATTCAAGTGCACTTATTGAGTTGTTGCATTAAACTTTTTCATGACTGCAGATAGTGAGTTGTGCATCTAATGAAATAAAATTCCAAAAAGTGCCAAATAAACTCTAATCTTTTGATGGAAAGGTATCTCAATATGAGCTACCCAATAATGCAAAAAAGTGATTTTCTGAAAATATGTCGCTTACAGAGTTATTGTGTTGATGTATAACGATACAGGTTCGTTCCAATCTGCAGGAATCTCAGCAAAATAAAAACCAAGTTCTCACATGTTACACAACATCTCTCTCCAATATCAATCATTCGATAATGCATCTGTCACAAACTGATAGATTATTGTTAAAGGAGCACATCACAATGTTTCCCCTAATAAGGGTACCTCCCCTAATAGAAGCACCCCTTCAACACCCCTTCCCATCCTAACTCCACCTTTTATAAAAAAAAAAAAAAATCAAAGATTAAAAAACAAATTAACTAAAAATACCAATAAAAACAAATCAAAATTCCAATTATATTCAACTTTTGTATTAATTTTTTTTAAAAAACAACAACAATAAATTGTCTATTTTTTGTATAACCCTAATAAAACAAGAGTACCTCATAGCGGGGCATATACGCCCATCGCCCATGGAAAGATTAAGCTTCAGGTTAAACCTTTTTCAAAGGGCAATAATTAAAAAATATGAACAGAGAGTTATGGGCCTTTATATAGGCTGATATTGAAGATCTGAACATCTTATACTTTAGAAGTTATTAGCCATAATACACTCAGTGGCAAAAGAAAGTGGACACTGAGTTTTGTTTAGATTTAAATGTATAAAGTCTTTTTAGAATTAAATTGACAAGTTCCAAAATGAATATGCCATGTTTGGTACCAAAGTTTTTATCATTCCATTGCCTATATCATGTTGTCATTTTGTTTCAATAGGTCGAATCATTAAGGGACTGTCGCTTGATAAAGAGGATAGGTGTCCATTCATTGGATTATGGAGAAAATGTTTGAAAAGTTTCATTGTTGTAGACCTTATACTTTAAAAGTTTTTAGCCACAATCAGTTGTCAGGTAAAAGTTAACGGACAGACAGACGGACTTACGGACAGACAACACCACAACATAATGTCCCTTGGCATTTTCATATTAGGAGAAATACGATAATAATATTATTTCTGTTAAAGGGACACAAAGCAATCTTGACATTGTAATAATATTATTTTTCAATCAAAAATATTATTGAAGGTAACGAGAGAAAAGATAAGATGGTGTATCATGATTGGTAGATGGCCACTCCATTTACACTGGGGTAATCTATCACATTGTTTTTCCATGACATTACAGGTTTGTTATCAATGTGTTTTTTCCTTCAAAATAACATCTCCGTGGCCGAGAGGTTAACTACATTGCGTTGTATACCTTCTCGCCTCTCACCGCTGCGGGTTAGAATCCCACGGGAGCTCGACTTGTAAGTGAGGAAGTGTCGATTCTTACGGATGGCGGGAGGTGTACAATACTGGTTCTACCCAGGAAAAGTTAGTGGTCTGCCTACACCACATAAAAATTGACCGTCACATATAACCTTACATGTGTTGAAAATGACGTAAAACACCATACAAAGAAACAAAACAAATCTTCCAAATTACAGAATTCTGGAAGGAAATTACTCCAATACGAACTAAGAACTTCAAAAGTACACACTGCAACCTTTAACGCTAAATTTGTTAAATTGTTTAGCAAATCATCAGTCGTAAAGACTGGCATAAGCATTTCCAATCCAAACCATTTTAACATCTGTTCTCAAAGCAAGCAGCATGTTGGATAGTTTTATAACTCCCAAAACATTAACTGAAGAACGAATCAGATAACTGATAACTGATACAAGGGATTAGGTCTCACACTTCAATTAATTTTCCCTTAGGGTTACTGTACAGCCTTTTCCAACATATGAGCTTCAAAGCTGGGCAGCAGACATTGTTGTTGGTTTCAATATCTTCAGTATAGCCAAGACCAGTAATTTAAAGCAATAAAATACATGTTAGACAGGTGTTTTTTCTCTTCGCTCATGTTTATGTGACCCCTATGGAAAATTCAAAATTCATACACTATTTAGCTGAATATGTGGTGCTTTAAGGTCAAACAATTCTGAAATTAGAATGAAACCTCATATCAACATGGGATTTTCTGTATCATCTGTCTTTTACACTGCAGATGTATGCTAAAGCAAAGTAAAACCTATTTTTCAAATTAAAAATTGCCTAAAATTGAGAAAAAAATAATTTGTTTCCTTTTGTCTCTAGGTCTAGGTCTTTCAGGGGAGATAATAGAGGTGTGAGACCATTAGAAAATTCAAATAAGATCATTCAGTAAATGTTTGTTGTAAATGAGAAAATATGGATGGCAGAAGGTATACAGTAAGAAAAAGTAGGTGGTTTGCATCCACAACTAAAAAATTGACCGTCACGTTGCGTTATAGTTCAGTGGATAGAGCACTTGACTTGAAATCAGAAGGTCGTGTGTTCGAGCCCCGAAAGACACTAACTTTTTTTCTTTAAAAATTAGTTACCTGTGTATAGGTACGATGTGCACTGGTCGATGTCTATACATTAAAGGATTCCTTCGCTATATTTGCTCGCTTAAATACCCGATTTCGACATGAGCTGGTGAACATGAATTGAATTTAATTTAATTGGATTTTATAGTCGCACCAACAGCTAAGGTCATATTGCGACTTAATCCAGATTCCACTGGTGGAGGAAGACCCCAGGTGCCCCTCCGGGCAATTTTCGTGCACGGGCGGGCACCTGGGTAGAACCACCGACGTTCTGGTGAACATGAAGTTACAAAATAAGGACACGCCTACAAAGAAGAAATTGATTGACGTAGAGACCGTGTAGCTTTAAGATTATTGTTTCACATCCAAATAGGTCACACAGTAATGCCAGACATAAAAATCATACTGTCTTTGTGAATAAAAGGCGATTTATTAAAGGAACACACAACAATCTTAATTTTTGAAAAGCTTGCTGAGCTACATAACGTGCATTTGTTCGATCATTAATATTAATTATAAGAGTTGTTTAAAGTAAATTGCTTTTGCATATTACTAACTGGTGATAATAGTGCACCCATAATATATTCAAACCTGAGTTAGAATAAGAAGAAAAAGTGAAAACTCAAAATTTAATTTAATTATATGCAAGCAGGTCTTAACAAAATTATACTGAATAAAAATAAATAGAGACGCTAACTTCAATGCTTGGTAAACCCTTCAAGATTGCCGAGCATCCCTTTAAAAGAATTATAAATGTCTTTATACTGTTAAAAAAAATCAATAATAGCTGCCTTCTCCATAGACAATGAGGACATTCTTATATCCTTGAAAAAGAAACGGCAGTATCCAGATTCTGCGGACAAATTTTTTATACTGAAATGAACTTTAGTTTACAATGATCAGGGTGGTTGCATAGTGTTATACGTCATTTTCAGCATATTGTGGGCTATATTTGACGGTCCATTATTTTTCATGGTGGAGGCAGACCACCCAATTTTTTCCTGGATAGAACCAGTACTGTATAGCTCCCGTAAGAAACGACACTTTCTCACTTACAATCACACGCAGGGTAGACCAGTCAGTAAAACTCCTAATCTTCTCTGTAAACCCTCTAAACACGTTACATCGCTCTATACAAACTTTGGACTGCCCGGGACGGAGACATTTTTTACCCAGGGGACTTCAGACTTCATTTGAACAAATATATGGTCTAGTAGTCTGGTAACCAGTGATCATGTATGAAGAGAAACTGTAGAATTATGTTGAATGGTTCTAGAAAAAAAGATTTTTAAGTTTGTGCTATTGTTAGAAATGGTAGCCATCTTGGATGATGCATTGACCAAATTTTAACAAACTTAAAAGCCATGTTCCCTAATAACTGAACTCTGACCCTTTGGCTCACAATGAAGGCTCAGGTGAGCTAAAAATAATAATAACAATAATAATTTGACAGCTGCTATCATAGAGTATTTAAAAGGAATAGATTTTTTTTTTACTTTAATATCTTGTGTATTTTCTATAGTTTCTATCTTAGAAGAATTCTGTTGTACAATTTTCTACGAATTGTTTCTATGAAGCAGTTTGATCATGCCTGATTGTACCGTTGTATAGGGTAATCATTTTACAGACAGAAAATAAGCAATAAAATTACATCTATAATTGACTATTGTACCCTTTGTATAATGAGATTAGCCAATAAAATTACGTCATACATTTTAATACAATATATTCCAACTTAAGTCCTTACAAAGGCAGACTTGAATAATTGTTGTACATGACCAAACACTTACCAAAGAAAGTTGGTGTTTATAATTTGAAAAAGGTAAAAAAAATAAAATATATATAGATATATATATATAAATTGGGCCTTCGAGCAAAATTTTATTTGGGCCTGTAAATTTCAGTCTCACAAATTCAAGCAGCTAATAAAGAAATTCAAGTTGGGAAAAACAAACATTTACCAATCAGAGTTAAATCTGCCTTGATCTATATTTATTTACCTGGATATGTTGATTTAATGATGTCAGATAGCCGGACATTAGTCATTAAATCTCTGAATTGGCAATAAAATATTTACAACCTCTAGATTTACCACTTTCCTGGACATTAAAGTTTAAGGGCTGTAATCAGCTATCACTTTATAACATGATGAAATAAACTGATGTCTACCTCTGATATTGTTGCAAATTCCATTGAACAATTTGCACTGTTTAAGTAAAAAACAAACTTATTTTATTGGCAATGGAAAATGTTGAGTAAAGGCATGTATTGAGTACATGGAGGATTTTCAATACATGAGTTCCCGTTTAATATTGAATTTATTAAAGGGACACATGGCAATCTTGATATTTTAAAAACTAGCGGCGTCCCATTAGTTTTTCTACATAAATTGCATGTGTTCAATCATTAATGTTAATTATAATAATTACATTAAGCCATTTGTTTTTGCATATTATTAATTTTTGATATTATTGCACCAATAATATATTAAAACTTATTCTATAATAAGACGAAATAGTGAATACTTAAAATTTGATTTATTTAAATTTAACCAGGCTAAAAGTAAAAATGAAACTGGATATATAAATCGAGACACCAACTTCAAATACTTCAAGATTGCCGTGTGTCCCTTTAAACGACTTGGATACAATTGTCTGATGCGAGGCTGTGCTTTGCATCATATCAATTTTATCGATTGAGTTTAATATATTCAATATTAAATAGGCATTGACTTCGATACAATTGTCTGATGCGAGGCTGTGCTTTGCATCCTATCAATTTTATCGATTGAGTTTAATATATTCAATATTAAAAAGGCATGAATGGGAGATTCTATTTATCACATAACTCAAAAGAAAAGCCTCGTAAGGAACCTTTTCTACTGTAGCTCCCTTGTAACTTCCTATAACGTTGTTGTATGAAGACGTTGTATGTTGAGTGGGTATTCTCCATACGCCACCGGACAACGGAACTATCTTGTTGATTTCCGTCGACAGTATGTATTTGAAATGGTTATGGAAAGCAATGATGCAATTCCTATGCACACAAAAAGCCGAATGAAAGGAAATAAATCATGTATATCATTGATATTATATGATGGAACACTTCTCCCCATCCTCTTCTGCGCCTGCCCTCACCACCCACCCCCACACATCCCGATTATTACCCCATCACTTATAATGTATCTTGAATGCGTATCACAAAATATATAACTCTTTCATTTCCCTTTTCTCAATTGTTAATTTGTTTTTCCTTAGTTGAAAATATCAATTCATCTTAAAACAAGAGGTCAATGACTTTGAAGCTCTACTGATAGATTTTGATAGCTTGATCAGCTATGGGAACCTGTGAAGTTTTATGGAAATAGTTTCAGAGAAGTAGTCCTCACAAGTTTTTCCTATTATCACTCTATCTAAAAAAAGATGGTTGCAGGTATCCATGTTTGACATAGAATCAATGAATTTTGTTTAGGACCAACTACATGTCATGACAGTCATTTTAGTAAAGGTTCCAAATCAATACCACTTATGTTTTTTGATAAGTAGTTGCCACAAACGAGTATTTAAGCTGTGGCAGCCATCTTGAATTTACGGCCAACCTGATTTTTACTTAATGGAACTAACTGGACATCAAAACCAACATTCCTGTAAAGTTTTATAAAGGTCATTTTGGTAAAGGTACCAAACCGCTTACGGTTTTAGAAAAGTAGTTGCCACAAAACTGTATTTAATAAATCTATTTTTAGACATGGTGGCCATCTTGAATTTTAGGCCAACCTGATTTTTACTTAGGACCAACTAGACATCAAGAGCAATATTCCTATATTCCTAAATATTATGATTTATTATGCAACATTATAATCTCATTCCATTTTATCCTACTCTAAAGAATATATTTTTTTCCAGCTTATAAAAATGTCATAATGCTACCAAAAGGATAATTATACAAGAAATCCGTGGATTCACATGTCTCGCCTAATGGGGGCTGGACGTAAAAATAAAAACATCAATGGTGCTTAAATGAAAGTTTGTAAACATTTTAGTAACTAACAAGAGGCCCAAGAGGGCCTGTGGACGCTCTACTGGCTAATATGGCTCTTATGACATCAATGAAGCGAGTGACTATCGTCTTAAAGAGGCAAAATATAGCATTTTTAACTATATCAAGAGCAGTAACTCCGTCAATACTGGTCCGATCTGGCTGGTTTTCCAAGTTGGACAGTAGAGATAATAAAAATGTAAAAAAAAAAAAAAAAAAAAATGATTAAATAAAGAAAAAAAAAAGAAGAAAAAAATTAAAAAAAAAAAGAAAGAAAAAATATTAAAAAAATTTAAAAAAAATATATGAAAAAAAAAATTAATAAAAAAAAAAAGAAAAGAAAAAAAAAAAAAAAAAGAAATTAAAAATTTTAAAACAAGCATTGATGTAAAGCTGTGACCCCCGGGGCGGGGCCAGATGTGACCCCAGGGTCAGCATTTGAACAAAATTGGTAAAGGACCATAAGCTTATAGCAACAGCAAAATATTAAACCTCTGGCTCTTGCAGTTTCAGAGAAGAAGATTTTTTAAGTTTTTCCCTATACATGTCTATGTAAAACATGTGACCCTTGGGGCGGGACCAAATGTGACCCCAGGGTCACCATTTGAACAAACTTGGTAAAGGAACATAAGCTTATAATAATTGTAAAATATCAAACCTCTGGCTCTTGTAGTTTCCGAGAAGAAGATTTTTAAAAAAAAAATCCTATGTAAGTCTATGTAAAACTGTGACCCTCGGGGCGGGGACAAATTTGACCCCAGGGTCACCATTTGAACAAACTTAGTAGAGGACCATAAGCAGATGCTACATGTAATACATGAGAGCTCTGTGCCTTGTGGTTTCAGAGAAGAAGATTTTTTAAACTTTTTTCCTATATGTCTATATGAAAAACATGCAAAACCTCAATATACAAACTTTGGACCCCCGAGGCACCGCCATTTTTGACCCCGGGGACTTTATTTGAACAAACTTGATAGTCTAGGCGTTGACGATCATTTTAAAAGAAAAACTGTTGAAATCTGTCAAGCGGTTCTGGAGAAGAAGATTTTTTAAGGTTTTGACCATATATGGTAATGGCAGCCATCTTGGATGTAGCGCTGACCTAATTTTAACAAATCTACAAAGCATTCATCTAAGGATCATCCATTTGAAGTTTGGTCAAAATTAGCCAAGCTGTTTCTGACGAGAAGTCGTTTGAAGAATTCCCTATACATGTCTATGTAAAACATGTGACCCTTGGGGCGGGGCCAAATGTGACCCTAAGGTCACCATTTGAACAAACTTGGTAAAGGACCATAAGCTAATAGTAAATGCAAAATATCAAACCTCTGGCTGTTGTAGTTTCTGAGAAGAAGATTTTTTAAAAAAAAATCCTATATAAGTCTATGTAAAACTGTGACCCCCGGGGCGGGGACAAATTTGACCCCAGGGTCACCATTTGAATAAACTTAGTAGAGGACCATAAGCTGATGCTACATGTAATACATGAGAGCTCTGTGCCTTGTGGTTTCAGAGAAGAAGAGTTTTTAAAGTTGTTTCCTACATGTCTATATGAAAAACATGCAAAACCTCAATATACAAATTTTGGACCCCCGGGGCACAGCCATTTTTGACCCCGGGGACTTTATTTGAACAATCTTGATAGTCTAGGCGTTGGCGATCATTTTAAAAGAAAAACTGTTGAAATCTGTCCAGCGGTTCTGGAGAAGAAGATTTTTTAAGGTTTCGACCATATATGGTAATAGCAGCCATCTTGGATGTAGCGCTGATCTAATTTTAACAAATCTAAAAAGCATTCATCTAAGGATCATCCATGTGAAGTTTGGTCAAAATTAGCCAAGCGGTTTCTGAGGAGAAGTCGTTTGAAGAAAAGCCAGTAGAGCTAAAAACAACGGAGTTTGCCGTTTGCTTTTGCTGAGATGACATCTAAGTGCATTTGTTTAAAAACAAAATGCCATTCTATTAAAAACAAAATGCCATTCTATTAAAAACAAAAGGCCCAAGAGGGCCTGTGGATGCTCTACTGGCTAAAACGGCTCTTATATCAAGGGTTGTCGACATAAAATTCCCATCATTATTTTTTTAAAACATTGCAAAAACAACTGGGATAGGATGGCCTTGGATCGCTCACCTGGTAATCATGGGCATTAAGTCTGCTGTGTCTAGTCTGGCATGGGTATTTTTTAATTTGTCCCACTTCTTCTATGAATGAAATTTCATAAAAATGGGTGGGGAGTTATATTAACATTCTAAACATATATGGTAAAGATCAGATAAAACATGAAGTAACTACAGATTTAACAAAGGAAAATACAATATAGCATTTTAAGTGCCATTACTCAGCAAACTGGAAAAAAAGCGCAATATGCACAACTAGACATCTAACCGATGCTTCCTGCCAAGTTTCGTCGAAATTAGGAGGAGTAGCGCCGACAAGAATTTTAAAAGTAAAAATGTCAAGGGGCCGTAACTTCACCAAAAATCAACGAATCGGAAAAAAAACCACTAGGCACAACTAGAAATCATAGCATTGCTTCCTGCTAACATGGCGTTAACACCAAAAATAATGAAATCAAAAAAAAAAAAAAAAAAAAAAAAAAAAAAAAAAAAATAATCAAAACATTTTTTTTTATAAATATAAAAATAATAATAAAAAAAAAAACACTAATAATAATAATAATAATAATAATAAGTAAATAAAAAAAAAAAAAAAAAAAAAAAAAAAATATATATATATATTAAAAAAAAATAAACAAAAAAAAAACACTAATAATAAAAAAGAAAAAGAAAAGGCAAACCATCTGGTAAAGTTTGGTACAGATCAGATGAAAAATGATAGCCCTATATCGTATTAACGAGGCAAAATATAGCATTTTTAACGAAATCAAGGGCAATAACTCCGCTGTAACTGGTCTGGCTGGTTTTCAAACTTGCACAAGCTTTCATTGATATTAACAATCTGTTAAAGTTTGGTAAAGATCGGATGAAATATGAGGCCCTTGGACAGTAGAGCTAAAAATCATCAGCTCCAAAAAGTAGGTCAAGGTCATAGATGAAATCCATGCATCCAAAAAGATGCACTACCCAAGACACAACTATGTCAAAACAGAATATGTTTTCTTCTGAAGATTAAGCTATAAGGTATGTTTAAAACATCTAGTGCATTATTATGAATTATAGTTCATGAGAAAGTGATGTAACTATAACAATTTAAGTTATCTGCCCTTTGTTTGGATGGTGAAGGTCACATCCACATTTGCTTTGTGACGTTGCAATGTACCACTCAAGATACAACTATAAGCAAAGTTTGAAAGGTCTTAGTGCATACGGTTTGTGAAAAAGTGACATAAACGCCAAATTTGAAGGTAAAAATTATAAGGTTATCTGCCCTATGCTTGGAGAGGCAAGGTCACTTCCACATTTGCCTTGTCACATTGCTATGTACCACTCAAGATACAGCTATAAGCAAAGTTTTAAAGGTCTAGTGTATACAGTTTGTGAAAGTGACCTAAACGCAAAAGTTGAACCTAAAAATTATTAAGTTATCTGCCCTTTGCTTGGAGGGTCAAGGTCACTTCCACATTTACTTTGTCACGTTGCGATGTACCACCTTAGATACAACTATAAGAAAAGTTTGAAAGGTCTAGTGCATACATTTTGTAAAAAAGTCACCTAAACGCCAAAGTTGAAGTTAAACATTATAAGGTTATCTGCCCTTGCTTGGAAGTCAAGGTCACTTCCACATCTGCTTTGTCAGGTTGCGATGTACCAATCAAGATACAACAATAAGCAAAGTTTGAAAGGTCTAGTGCATACAGTTTGTGAAAAAGTGACCAAAATGAAAAACTTGAACCTAAAAATTAGTAAGTTATCTGCCCTTTGCTTGGAGGGTCAAGGTCACTTCCACATTTGCTTTGTCAAGTTGCCATGTACCACCCAAGATACAACTATAAGCAAAGTTTTAAAGGTCTAGTGCATACAGTTTGTGAAAAAGTGACCTAAACGCAATAGTTGAACCTAAAAATTAGTAAGTTATCTGCCCTTTGCTTGGAGGGTCAAGGTCACTTCCACATTTCGAGGGCTCGGCGCAAGACTATGGTAACTGCTTTTTTCATTTTTTTACAGGAGAAGGAATGGACTAAATATCTTCCAAAAAATTTGATCATTATAAAATGTCATTGTGATTTAAGTTAACAAAAAGATTCCTTTTTAATGTATAATAAATAATTTCAAAAACATTTATTAATTTTCGAGTTATTTGAAAATATTTCACTTGCAATAGTCTTGCCACTGAAAGCTGATATCGGCGAATGTATTTAAATTGGCAAGACTATGGTAAGTTGACTTACCATAGTCTTGCATGGTATTTTTAATCTTTTTTTTACTCAAAACACATTGCAAGACTATACCAAATTAAATACCAAACAAATGCTGAACACATGTAATGTTGTTACCATGTTTTATTCAATATTCTATAAGAAATTGTGATCTTTGAATAATGAGCACACTGGTAACTTCATTTTTTTTCAAACTTAACACAAACATGATTTTCATTTTACTTTCCAGGTTTTAGCATACTAAGATAATGACTACACATATAAACTTAATAAATATTCATATCATTAGATATATTTTTTATCATTATATAGATATTGTTTGTAATAGTGATGTAATTCTTTGGTGCGTTCAATTTTAGATGAACATTAGGATTATTATTGTTATTTTTTTTTGGAATAAAAACATTAATAAAATAGGATTAAGAAATTTCTTTCTGAGTGAAATATTACTGGTTAATCTCTACATATATTGTGCTGAGCATGTCTCTGATCATTTTGTAAATCCATATCAGCCTGGACCCTACAATTGATAAACATTCTACTGTGCATTTCAGGGTACCTATGCGTCGAATATGAATCAAGTTTTTTTTTTATTACTTTCTATGTTTTCATACCTGATATGATCGAAAAGAATGAAAACGGACGCTCCTGAATCTGGCGGAAGATTAATTTTTTTCTAAGGTAGGGTGACTTAAAGAAATCAATTGACCAACGTGGTGTAAATTACAAATTATAACCGCAGTATACTATTTACCTACGCTTATTTGCTAGATATAATGGTTTTCATTTCAAAATAAAGGATAAGTATTATTGATTGCCGGAGGTGCTGAACATTGAACAACAACAACAATGTTTTACTTTGTACATCTGAACCCTAGAAACAGACATGTGCAGACGACAATTTCTAAACAAGAGGTCAATGACCTTGAAGCTCTACTGATTGATTTTGATTTCAGGAAGTAGTCGCTACAGACTTGTTTTTTGAAAATCTATTTTTAGCCATGGTGGCCATCTCGAATTTCCGGCCCACCTGAACTTTTTCTATGATCAACTAGACATCAATAGCAACATTCCTGTGAAGTTTCATGAAAATCCATAAGGTAGTTTCAGAGGAGTAGTCGCTACAAGTTTTCATTATATAACTCTATGTAAACAAAGATGGCCACTGGCAGCCATGTTTAACGTCGAATCAAAATGATTTTCGACAAGTACCTCCATCATGTCATACTGATCATTTTAGAAAAAGTCCCATATCAATATCTCTTATAGTTTTCAAGAAGTAGTCGCTACAAACTTATTTATTTTAAATCTATTTTTAGCTGTGGTGGCCATCTTGAATTTCGGGCCGACCTGAAATTTTTCTATGATCAACTAGACATCAAGAGCAACATTCCTGTGAAGTTTCATGAACATTCGACAAGTAGTTTCAGAGGAGTAGTCGCTACAAATTTTTACTATATAACTCTATGTAACCAAAGATGGCCACTGACAGCCATGTTTAACGTCGAATCAAAATAATTTTCGACAAGGATCAACATCATGTCATGCTGATCATTTTAGAAAAAGTCCCATATCAATATCACTTATAGTTTTCAAGAAATAGTCGCTACAAATTTATTTTTTAAAAATCTATTTTTAGCTGTGACGGCCATCTTGAATTTCTGGCAGATCTAAAATTTTGCTAGGATCAATTAGACATCAAGAGCAACATTCCTGTAAAGTTTCATGAAAATTCGTCAAGTGGTTTCAGAGGAGTAGTCGCTACAAGTTTTTACTATATAACTCTATGTAAACAAAGATGGCCGCTGGCAGCCATGTTTAACGTTTAATCAAAACGATTTTTGACAAGGACCAACATCATGTCATGCTGATCATTTTAGAAAAAGTCCCATATCAATATCACTTATAGTTGTCAAGAAGTACTCGCTACAAACTTGTATTTTAAAACTCTATTTTTAGCTTTGGCGGCCATCTTGGATTTCACATCAACATGAATTTTTGCTAGGATCAACTAGACTTTATGGGCAACATTTCTGTAAAGTTTCATGAATATCCATCCAGTAGTTTCAGAGAAGTAGTCGCTACAAATAAAAGTTTACAGACAGACAGACGGACGGACGGACGACGGACGCCGCACCACGGCATAAGCTCTGCTGATCTCTGATCTGTCGAGCTAAAAATAACGTCGCCATGTTGTTTTAATTTTTACAATGGAAACAATGGGGTCAAAATGAATTTTAGCCTTTGTGAAGCATACAGTATGGCTATGACAGGATTGCAAACAGATCCTTCGTTCTATCTAACCATATCAGGTATGAAAACAAAGTAAGCAATAAAAAAAATCTTGATTCATATTTGACGCACAGGCATCCTGAAATGCACAGTAGATTAAAATATCCAAAATCAACTTCAATAATATAAGATCAATAACATTATTTTATCTCAGATAATAATACTAGGTTATTTAATTTGTATATTTAAATTCATCCAAGTTCTGTACTGCAATATTATTTATCAAATTTCAATAAATAGAAACATTTTTTATAATTTTTTACAATCAAATTTTTTTGGTGACAACAATTACTGATTTGACCAGTCCTAAAGCATCATAAAAATGAAACCGTTTTAAAAATAAATTCTATTTAGTTTACATTTGCCATACAATGTTCACATATTTATCAATATTATATTATCTTGTTCATAACAATGTTATTTCATGACAAATGTTTAAGGAACTCTTAAATTATGTTTAATGACAAAGATGAAGCATTACATTAATATTAAACTACCGGTAGTCAAAAAATGATACATTTATTGTCCACAAATATTTTCAAAAAAGCTGGCAAACTTCATAATATGAACAATATGCATGATCTCTTTCCATTAAACATTAATTAGAGAATAAATAGGTATTTAATAAGATGGCTTATTATGTACTCATTCATATTAATATTTAAAATGAACATGCAAGTTCAATAATTTCATATCTCATTAGCCTCAACAAACACTAAATCTATAACTATGATTTTGGTTAACTATAATTTTTATCATAGGGATCATTCTTTAAAAAAATATGAAAATTATCAAACATAACAGTAGTGTACTTTTATTGTACATTGTTAATTTTTATTTTACGTCCGTTATTCATCATCCATTTCATGGGGCAAACGTAAAAATTGAATTGAATGAATGTTGTTTAACGGCTCATCAACACAGTATAGGTTATTTAGAGCCGCCCCAGAGAGAGGGGAAGGATACATAGGAATCCGGGAACCGTTGCCGTACTCTTAGTATTAAATAGTTTCCTATGGTTCTTTAACGTGCTCGGAGGATAGACCGATACACGAGACCGCTCGGTTTACGTCCCTCTCCGACGGACAAGGCTAAGAGAAAATGTATTGCCCAAGAACACACCGACGAAACTCAGTGGCACCACGGATGATTGAACCCGGTTACAAATCTACCGCTCTACCGACTGCGCCATGCCAGAAAAAAAAAAAGGACGGTGGACACTTGAAATTATCCCATTTTACAAAGTGTCGATAGATCTATTTAATTACTTTGCTTTTGCAATTGGATTCCCATCTGTGCTCAGTCTCTTCAAAACTAGATCAGTAAATTTGGGCTTTGAGCGCTGTCTGTAAAACAAGTTCACAGAATAGACTGGACCCTTTTTTTTTCATAACTCACACAGACATCACATTGGTCCTTTATTGGTTTGTGAAAGGCCAAAATAAATTCAGTGTTCAATATGTCATAAAAACTCATTGACACCTTTGCAACCCCTTCACTGTCACACTCTTCACAGTACAACCTATACATTTTTGCAAGACTTAGTCCTGCAGGAAGATAGCTTTTATTACTGTCCTTTCTACAGTAATGACTCTCAATTGTATTGAAGGATTTGATAGGATTTCTTACCCTTTCTTTCTGATTTTCGGGTGTTCTGTTTGGTGGGGAGTCATACCAACCCCATTGGTCATCTTGGCAAACCCCAACAGAATTTCTCTTTTTATGTGCAGTTGCAACCATTTGGTCACTTATGCTTAGTGTTGCCAAGAAGATTGTTTTACAGACCTGAATACTTATCCCGAATTTGAAGATGGCAAAGTCCAAACTATTAAATGTGGATGAATCTCTGAGCCGTTTGATTTTCTGGTATTTTTTCTTTTGATTTGAATATTCGTCAATAAAATGTTTATTAATATCTCCAAGTCTCCAAAAGGTGTGAAAAATGTGCTCACGGTCCTCTTCAGAAATATTGTTCTTACATTTAAATTTGCATTTTTGACCGCAACCTTCCTTCATTAATTTTCCACTATGTGTTTTCCCAGAATACAGAGATTTGTAACTTCAGCCCGAGTTTCGATTTTGTTTTGAAATGTTTATTTTTCATTTTGTTGGATTTCTTTTCTTTCCCTACTCTTTGTACCTATGTCATTTGTAACCTACTTCCCGTTTCTTGAATGTCCTGGTTCGTTATGTGACTCAGACTGAACTGTATCAGTGCTACCACTCCCATGACTATGCGACTCTGACTGAACCGTATCAGTGCTACCACCCCACTGGCTATGCAACTCAGAATGAACTGTATTAGCGCTACCACCCCCTTGACTTTGCGACTAAGACTGAACTGTATCTGTGCTTCCACCCCCTTGACTTTGTGACACAGACTGAACTGTATCTGTGCTATCACCCCCTAGACTTTGCGACTCACACTTAACTGTATCTGTGCTACCACCCCACCGACTATGTGATCCGGACTGAACTGTATCTGTGCTACCACTCTCTTGACTATGCAACCTGGACTGAACTGTATCAGTGCTACCACAACCTTGACTTTGCGACTCAGAATGAACTGTATCAGTGCTACCAACCCCCGGACTATGCGACCCGGACTGAACTGTATCAGTGCTACCACAACCTTGACTTTGCGACTCAGACTGAACTGGATCAGTGCTACCAACCCCCTGACTATGTGTCCTGGATTGGACTGTATCAGTGCTACCACAACCTTGACTTTGCGACTCAGACAGAACTGTATCAGTGCTACCAACCCCCTGACTATGCGACCCGGACTGAACTGTATCAGTGCTACCACCCTCCTGACTATGCGACTCGACTGAACTGTATCAACATTGGCAGGATTTTTACATCGATTGTCAATTAAACTATTTTCAGAACGGTTAGGACTTGTCAAATCAAACAAGACTATTTTCATCAGAAATAGAAACAGACAATTCAGATTCTTCATCATCAGAAACTGACATAACAGTTACTTTATTTAGTACCTCAACATAGGCAAAAAACCCACCCAATCTTATTTTGGTTAATTGTTTATATAATAAAATGTTCATTTTATATTGTATTGGGATTTACTGTAAGGCTTTCAAAAATGAAAACGATATACATACGTTTTAAGTTCAGTTCCTCTTTAAAAAAATCTTATAAAATATCAAAAACTTGGTCAAAATCCAATTATTTTTTTTAATTTTTTTTTTTAATTTTTTATATTTTAATATATTTATATTATATTTTTTAAATAGGGACACATTATGTTTTGGCAAGAAAGTGTTTTTTCATACCTTTGGTTCCATTTTATATTATTTATTAAAAAAAAACATTTATGATTTGTAAAACATTTTCATGCAATACATTTTCCATGCAATACTATGCAGTTGCCATAGTCTTGCACAATACTTACGATACAGCTATTGTGTTTTTTCAAGTGCAATACTATTGTAAGTCTACATACAATAGTATTGCGTTAAAGAATATATCAAATTCAGTTACAATAGTATTGCATTTTCTAGAATTTTCAAATAAACCTTAAGATATTTCTATAATATTTTGTCAGGTTATGTAAATGACTAAAGTACTTCCAAAAACTTGAAAAAGTCATTTTGACAAAAAGTGCAGTTACCATAGTCTTGCGCCGAGCCCTCAATTTGCTTTGTCACGTTGCGATGTACCACCCATGATACAACTATAAGCAAAGTTTGAAAGGTCTAGCCATGCATACAGTTTGTGAGAAAATGACCTAAACGCAAAACTTGAACCTAAAAATTAGTAAGTTATCTGCCCTTTGCTTGGAGGGTCAAGGTCACTTCCACATTTGCTTTGTCACGTTGCGATGTACCACCCATGATACAACTATAAGCAAAGTTGGAAAGGTCTAGTGCATACAGTTTGTGAGAAAATGACCTAAATGCAAAACTTGAATGTTGATGTCGCCGCCGCCACCGCCGCCGCTGGAAAAGCAACATCTATGTCTCTTTTTTTCTTCGCAAAGGCGAGACAAAAACTATATCCATTAAATCCCTTACAACATCAACCTTAGTATATTTTCTGCTCCAAATCACACTGTGGAACAGAAATGGAATGATCTGTATTCAGAAATATAGCAGGTGTGTGACCAGGTCAAACACAGGTCATGATATGCAATTTCTCCTGAGAATTATCTAACTATCTCAGTAGATTTGCTCTTGTCTCATTTTAAAGTTGGAAAATCAGAATTAAAATAAAACCTTAAAATCCTACAATTTGTTTTCAGTCTTTTTTCTGAGAGTCAAAATACAAAAGAGACTAAATCCTTACCCTTCTATGAATGTATAATGGACTGTCCTTTTAATTTGGACCAGTCCATTTGTAGTAAAAAGGGGTGTTTTGATCAAATGACTGATGAGCACCAAGACAGTAAAATCCTGATCAGCCTGCAAGATGTCGTGCCAGTCATTTTGTTAAAGGTTCCAAACCAATATCACTTATGTTTTTTGAGAAGTAGTCACCACAAAATCGCATTTTTTAAATCTATTTTTAAACACTGCAGCCATCTTTAATTTCCGACCGACCTGAACTTTTGCTAGGATCAACTAGACATCAAGAGCAACATTCCTGTGAAGTTTCATGAAAATCCGTCAGGTAGTTTCAGAGGAGTAGTCACTACAAGTTTTCATTATATAACTCTATGTAAACAAAGATGGCCACTGGCGGCCATATTTAATGTCGAATCAAAATATTTAATGTCAAATCAAAATAATTGGATCAACATCATGTCATGTTGATCATTTTAGAAAAAGACCCATATCATTTTCAATTATAGTTTTCAAGTAGTCACTAAAGACGTACCCCAAGGTTCTGTCTTTGGGCCAATTATCTTTCTACTATACATAAATGATTTACTCAAAATAATTTTCGACAACGATCAACATCATGTCATACTGATCATTTTAGAAAAAGTCCCATATCAATATCACTTATAGTTTTCAAGATGTAGTCTATTATTTTTAGCCATGGGGGCCATCTTAAATTTCCGGCCGACCTGAAATTTTGCTAGGATCAATTAGACATCAAGAGCAACATTCCTGTGAAGTTTCATGAAAATCCGTCAAGTAGTTTCAGAGGAGTAGTCGCTACAAGTTTTCATTATATAACTCTATGTAAACAAAGATGGCCGCTGGTGGCCATGTTTAACGTCAAATCAAAAAGATTTTCGACAAGGATCAACATCATGTCATACTGATCATTTTATAAAAAATCCCATATCAATATCACTTATAGTTTTCAAGAAGTAGTCGCTACAAACTTGTATTTTGAAAACCTGTTTTTAGCCATGGCGGCCATCTTGAATTTCCGGCCGGCCTGAAATTTTGCTAGGATCAATAAGACATCAAGAGCAACATTCCTGTGAAGTTCATGAAAATCCGTTGAGTAGTTTGAAAACCTGTTTTTAGCCATGGCGGCCATCTTGAATTTCCGGCCGGCCTGAAATTTTGCTAGGATCAATAAGACATCAAGAGCAACATTCCTGTGAAGTTCATGAAAATCCGTTGAGTAGTTACAAAGGAGTAGTCGCTACAAAGTTTTACTAGATAACTCTATGTAAATAAAGATGGCCACTGACAGCCATGTTTAGCATCGAATCAAAAAGATTTTCGACAAGGACCAACATCATGTCATGCTGATCATTTTAGAAAAGTCTCATATCGATATTACTTATAGTTTTCAAGTAGCAGTTGATACAAACTTGGTTTTTGAAAATCTATTTTTAGCCGTGGCGGATCTTGAATTTCCGGCCGACCTGAAATTTTGCTAGGATCAATGAGACATCAAGAACAACATCCATGTGAAGTTTCATGAAAATCCGTCAAGTAGTTTCCGAGGCGTAGTCGCTACAAGTTTTTCATTATATAACTCTATGTAAACAAAGATGGCCGCTGGCAGCCATGTTTAACGTCGAGTCGAAATAAATTTCGACAAGGATCAACATCATGTCATACTGATCATTTTAGGAAAATACGCATATCAATATCACTTATATTTGTCAACATTCCTGTGAAGTTTAGTCGCTACAAGTTTTTATTATATAACTCTATGTAAACAAAGATGGCCACCAACGGCCATGTTTAACGTCGCATCAAAATAATTTTCGACAAGGATCAACATCATATCATGCTGATCATTTTAGAAAAAGACCCATGTCAATATCGCTTAGAGTTTTCAAGAAGTAGTCGCTACAAACTTGTCTTTTTAAAAATCTATTTTTAGATTTGGTGGCCATCTCGGATTTCACATCAACATGAATTTTTGCTAGGATCAACTAGATTTCATGGACAACATTTCTGTAAAGTTTCATGAAAATCCAATTAGTAGTTTCCGAGGAGTAGTCACTACAAGTTTTTCATTATATAACTCTATGTAAACAAAGATGGCCGCTGGCAGCCATGTTTAACGTCCAGTCGAAATAAATTTCGACAAGGATCAACATCATGTCATACTGATCATTTTAGGAAAATACGCATATCAATATCACTTATATTTGTCAAGAAGTAGTCGCTACAAACTTGTTTTTTGAAAATTTATTTTTAGACGTGGTGGCCATCTTGAATTTCCGGTCGACCTGAAATTTTGCTTGGATCAATAAGACATCAAGAATAACATTCCTGTGAAGTTAAGTCGCTACAAGTTTTTATTATATAACTCTATGTAAACAAAGATGGCCACCAGCGGCCATGTTTAACGTCGCATCAAAATAATTTTCAACAAGGATCAACATCATATCATGCTGATCATTTTAGAAAAAGACCCATGTCAATATCACTTAGAGTTTTCAAGAAGTAGTCGCTACAAACTTGTCTTTTTAAAAATCTATTTTTAGATTTGGCGGCCATCTTGGATTTCACATTAACATGAATTTTTGCTAGGATCAACTAGATTTCATGGACAACATTTCTGTAAAGTTTCATGAAAATCCATTCAGTAGTTTCAGAGGAGAAGTCGCTACAAAAAAAAGTTTACGGACAGACGGACGTATGGACGGACGGACGACGGACACCGTACCATGGCATTAGCTCTGTTGATCTGTGATCAGTAGAGCTAAAAAAATACCGAAAAGTGTGTTCCGTATATATCACAGTGCCCCAAAGTTTATAATGATGTATCATGGAGAAAATGTTGCATGTAATAGTATTGTCTTATCATAC
Source organism: Cyrtodaria siliqua (assembly GCA_037043455.1). Classification (NCBI taxonomy): domain Eukaryota; kingdom Metazoa; phylum Mollusca; class Bivalvia; order Adapedonta; family Hiatellidae; genus Cyrtodaria; species Cyrtodaria siliqua. The sequence goes on from JAWPHD010010620.1 coordinate 42,993, forward strand.
TAAGATGAAATAATCTAGAAGTTGTAATTCTGCCTATTCACTCTAAAAGTGCAGGAAATAATCCTTTGCGAAACAGACAGGTCAAGAAACAATGAAGAAGAGTGAATATTTGTTAAGGACCTATTCCCAATACCAAATTGTCATTGAAAAAGCAAGGAAAGCTTGTTTATTTACTGCAGACATGCTACATGACCGATCAGCTCAGGTACGTAAATAGAGGCCTGAGTAAAGTTTTTTCTTTCCACAGCATTGCTATGTTGAACACCATCTTACAAAAACAACACATTAGCAAGTTAGCTATTTTAAATCATGGTTCATACAGAATTATCATTATGAAATTTAAGGACTTTTTAAAGACTTTTAAGGTCCTAATAAACCATTTTTAAGTCCCGGTTTAACTCTTAACATTATCGGTGATTTTTTTTTTGCCGATTCTTTTAAATTACGTAAGATATTATTCCTCTTGTATATTTAATCGACTGATTATGAAATTCAAGGACCTTTAACGATATTTTGTCAGAATTTAAGGACTTTTTAAGGCTACTTCTGAAATTTAAGGACTTTTTAAGGCTGTATTAACCTTGTAAATACAAAACGGTGTTGATATTTCATTGTTTTAGGACAAATATAAAACCAAAACATCTAATGAGAAACCTGCTTCTATGTTTTAATATGTTGACGTCATACGGAAGCTGTATTGGGAGGACCTCATCATCTGATACAAAATTGAATAACACTATTTCCTCATGCAGTTGTATGTCTAACAGTGATTTACAGTTACAGGACAAGAAACAATGAAGATTAGTGATTATTTTTTAACTTTGGTTGAGTGTTGGGTAAGCCATTCATAGATCATTCATAGATCAATGGATGGGGAAAGTAAGCACAGGTGAGATCTGGTATGTAAATACACACTGGTAGCATGAGGTAATTGTTCCACCCATTTTTTATCAGTATATTCACATACAAGAAGCAATGACGTCAAACACTGTTTAATTTCAGGTATCACCGCATTACAAGGTCAACCTGGGTCGTATAATTACTCTATTTTTGGCATTGTATCTCTTTGTAGCTAGCAATAAACTGGTTTTATGCCTGTTTTTATGCATCATGGTTGATTGATGACATTCCAAGCCATTTAATACAATCTCTAGGATTTCCTTATTTTGTAATTGCACAAGTATTTATTAAAAAAAAAATCAGGTTTTGTAGACCAGTCAATATACCAGAAATTTCGTCAGAGATGTAAAACAAAGTATATTTTAAAGAGAATGTTTTATTCAAATAGTATTTCTAGACATGCAACACCATATCAGTGCTCACCTCCCTCTGTGACATATCACATGAATCAGTGCTCATCTCTGTCGGATATATCACATGTATCAGTGCTAATCTCCCTCTGTGACATAACACATGTATCAGTGCTCATATCCCTCTGTGACATATCACATGTATCAGTGCTCATCTCCCTCTGTGATATATCACATGTATCAGTGCTCATCTCCCTCTGTGACATATCACATGTATCAGTGCTCATCTCCCTCTGTGACATAACACATGTATCAGTGCTCACCTCCCTCTGTGACATATCACATGAATCAGTGCTCATCTCTGTCGGATATATCACATGTATCAGTGCTCATCTCCCTCTGTGACATAACACATGTATCAGTGCTCATATCCCTCTGTGACATATCACATGTATCAGTGCTCATCTCCCTCTGTGATATATCACATGTATTAGTGCTCATATCCCTCTGTGACATAACACATGTATCAGTGCTCATATCCCTCTGTGACATATCACATGTATCAGTGCTCATCTCCCTCTGTGATATATCACATGTATCAGTGCTCATCTCCCTCTGTGACATATCACATGTATCAGTGCTCATCTCCCTCTGTGACATAACACATGTATCAGTGCTCATCTCCCTCTGTGATATATCACATGTATCAGTGCTCATCTCCCTCTGTGACATATCACATGTATCAGTGCTCATCTCCCTCTGAGACAGTGCTCATCTCCCTCTGTGACATATCACATGTAGTATTGCTCATCTCCCTCTGTGATTTATCACATGTACCAGTGCTCATCTCTCTTTGTGGTATATCACATATATCAGTGCTCATCTGTGTGTGTAATATATCACATATATCAGTGCTCATCTCCCTCTGTAATATATCACATATATCAGTGCTCATCTACCTCTGTGATATACCACATGTATCAGTGCTCATCTCCCTCTCTGATATATTACATGTATCAGTGCTCATCTCCCTCTGTAATATATCACATATATCAGTGCTCATCTTCCTCTGTGATATATCACATGTATCAGTGCCCATTTCCCTCTGTGATATATCACATGTATCAGTACTCATCTCCCTCTCTGTGATATGTCCCATGTATCAGTGCTCATCTCCCTCTGTAATATATCACATGTATCAGTGCTCATCTCCCTCTCTGATATATCACATGTATCAGTGCTCATCTCCCTCTCTGATATATCACATATATAAGTGCTCATCTCCCTCTATGATAGATCATATGTATCATTGCTTATCTCTCTCTCTCTCTGTGATATATCACATGTATCAGTGCTCATCTCCCTCTCTGATATATCACATGTATCAGTGCTCATCTCCCTCTCTGATATATCACATATATAAGTGCTCATCTCCCTCTATGATAGATCATATGTATCATTGCTTATCTCTCTCTCTCTCTGTGATATATCACATGTATCAGTGCTTATGTCCCACTGTGATATATCACATATATCAGTGCTCATCTCCTGCCAAGATATATCACATGTATCAGTGCTCATCTCCTTCAGTGATATATCACATGTATCAGTGCTCATCTCCCTCTCTGTGATATATCACATGTATCAGTGCTCATCTCCCTCTCTGATATATCACAGATATCAGTGCTCATCTCCATCTGTGATATATTGCATGTATCAGTGCTCATCGCCCTCACTGTGGTATATTGCATGTATCAGTGCTCACCTTCCTCTGTGATTTATCATATGTATCAGTGCAGATCTCCCTCTGTGATTTATCACATGTATTAGTGCTCATATCCCTCTGTGCTATATCACATGTATCAGTGCTCAACTCCCTCTGTGATATATCACATGTATCAGGGCTCATCTCCCTCTGTGATATATCACATGTATCAGTGCTCATCTCCCTCTCTGTGATATATCACATGTATCAGTGCTCATCTCCCTCTCTGTGATATATCACATGTATCAGTGCTCATCGCCCTCTCTGTGATATATCACATGTATCAGTGCTCATCTCCCTCTCTGTGATATATCACATGTATCAGTGCTCATCTCCCTCTCTGTGATATATCACATGTATCAGTGCTCATCTCCCTCTCTGTGATATATCACATGTATCAGTGCTCATCGCCCTCACTGTGGTATATTACATGTATCAGTGCTCATCGCCCTCACTGTGGTATATTACATGTATCAGTGCTCACCTTCCTCTGTGATTTATCATATGTATCAGTGCAGATCTCCCTCTGTGATTTATCACATGTATCAGTGCTCATCTCCATCTCTGTGACATTATTTATCAGTGCATATCTGTCTGGTATGTGAAAAGTATCTCACTTAATTACTTACAAGTATTGCTACTTAAATCAAGTTTGTGGACATTGTTTCATTATTAATTCCCTATGACAAACAAGCGATGAAACAAACAAACATTTTATAATTTGTATCATGTAAAATGCAATAATACAATTCAGCTTGCCTTATCTGACAAAATAACAATGCAAAAATATAAGACATTCATGCAGAGTTTGATATTTAAAATTCTATATTCACTGTTGTAGTTGACCAAAACATTGTACTGAAAAAAAACATATCAAAGAATATATTTGGACAGGATGAATACCACTTTTGCTCATTATCTTGTCATAAATGAGATAAATGAGATAATTTACACAAAATAGACAGAAAAAAAAAATTCTTCAAAATTCAATTAATTTTCAATCTTATGTACCCAAACAAGTTGGGTGTTTTTTTATATTTTTTTTATAATTTTATAAGAGCACCACCGTGGCATTTTGTTTAGCGCCTGAGTGCTATTGTTAGGGGAAATACGGGCCCCGAGTGCTATTGTTAGGGGAAATACAGGCCCAATTGCTATTGTTAGGGGAAATACGGTATTAAACAACACCCAATGTATAAACTGATCCGAATAACTAATATTTTTAGTGCGTATTTCCAGCCATACTCGAGTTACACTAGGTTAGTAATGACGTCAATAAGTGATACAGATATCATTTTATTAGCTTAATCACATCTAGAGGGCAATTAAGTCTATATATTCATATATTCCACACCATAAACTATACAACCGGAGCACAAATTTCAATCAAGATTCACAGCTTTATGATAACACCTAGCAAAATTACTGGTTAGTTCACTGAGTTCAACCCTCTATTATTTTGCTACTGATTAAAAAAAAAAATTAAGTAGAAACCATCATGATGCTACTGATTAAAAAAAAAATTAAGTAGAAACCATAATCATATATAAACAGGGTTTTATCGGAATCTCTGAAGATGAACAAAAACACACAAATACAGAGAGACAGTCAAGACAAACAAATGTACAGATATCCAAGTGCTTGACCTTGACCTTGTGATCACAGGTGATCAGAAATATGACGCAATGTTTTCGTACAACCTAAGTAATCAACAAATAAAATACGGAAGTAATTTGTGAAAGCATTTTGGGAATATAAGCAAAAACATGAGACAGAAAAATGGACGGACGGACAAGGTCAAAACAGTATAGCCCCACCAATATTGGCAGGGGTATAATGACAACACTGGTGCTGCTGATAATTATAATAATTACCATAATAATAGTGCTGCTACTTCTGCTTCCGCTGATAATGATGATCAAAATAAAAAACGAATAAAATGTTTCCAACGATGAACAAACATAAACATACACATAGACAGTGTTAAGACAAATATACAGATATAATATACTTACCAATATCTTTTGCAGGAGAATCATTTCTTGGTGTTCCCTGTGAAAATGTAACACAGAATAAATCAACACAAACAACTGGTATAGGAATAAAGAACAAGCATATTGTTGAACTTTAAAGGGAGTCTGGCTTTTTTCTAGAAGAATTTAAAAGGGACACATGGCAATCTTGAGTTTTATTCAAACATTAAAATTTTCTCCTCAGTTTAGTTATCCTGTGTCATTTTGACTTTAAAACTGCTTGCATATAATTAAATAAAAAATTGAGATTTCAATTTTCTTCTCTATATTACAAATTTTTCAATATATTATTCGTGCAATATTATTAAAAGTTAGTAATATGTAAACATGATTTGCTTTGAACTATTCTAACAATTAATATTAATGATTGAACAAATGCAAGTTAAGAGAAAAACTAACGGGAAGCCGTGAGTTTTTAAAAAATCGAGATTGCCTTGTGTCCCTTTAAAATGTTAAAAAACTGCCATTTCAAGATAGAAACGTCATATCAATCAATATATGCTATTGTTGCTACATGCTATTGGCACTCTGTTGCTCAGGTTTAAACTTTGAAATCACCATAGATATTGAATGACATTTAAGAGATAACCATGCTAAGATTTCCAATCTGGGATGGTATGTGAATGGTTTTACGGTCTGAAATTTAATTTTACGGCGACGTGATAGTGGAGCAGTAAAATGTAATTTCAGACCTTAAAACTAACCACATACCGTCCCAGATTGAATATCTTAGCATGGTATCTCTTAAATTTCATTCAATATCTACGTTGTTACTACATTATGTGACGTCACATACTTTTCAGATGGTAAATCGGGCATTTTACGGTCGCAAATTTTAAACGTTAGCCAATGGAGAAACGTGTTACATAATAGTTGCATTAAAATGAGTGTTTATAAACGCTAAAAAGTAACCCTGGTTCATTTTCTTTTAAATATTAAGCCATTTGTAGGCTTATTCATCATGTGTTGGACCTTTAGAACAGAACGTATCAATAGTTGTCAGTTTTAACTCTGATCCCTAGAACCCCACCCCACCCTCACCACACACTTGAAACAACGACATACAACAATATTGATTTTTTAAAACCTCCAGGTATCCCTTAAGTTTATCTTCATAACTTGCATTTGTTCAATCATTTAATAATATTAATTATAAGAATAGTATAAAGCAAATTATGTTTGTGCATTACTGACTGGTTTATGACAAATGATACATTTAAACCCATGGTGGAATAAGAAGAAGAAATAAAAACTCAAAATGTTATTTAATTTAAAGCAGGTCAAAATGATACTGGAATAATAAATCAAGACGCTAATTGAATAAATGATTTTATCATGCAGATATGCACTTTTCTGCCTAATAAAGGGGTGACCTATTAAATTTTGCTTTATTAGGCACTGACCAATAGAGCAAATCATTGCGGAATGCCTCGGCGTTATTGTACGTAAAGTTATCTGACGTCATGCATGTAACGTTGTCTGACGTCATAAAACAAACAAACAACAACAACATGGCGGCGTCCTCGATAAGCGTAACAATCTGAGAAATAGGTAATAATAGTAATTCATAGAAAAATGTGGATAATATACATGATAAATAGAATATTATGTCAGTGCCTTTTACTATCAAGTTTAATAGGCTCGGCACGAAAACGAAAAATGGCTCCGCAGAGCCTCCCCATTCATCCTTTTCTAAGTCTCGCCTAATAAACTTGATAGTAAAAGGCACTGACATAATATTCTCTATAAACACTTCAAGATTACAGAGTGTCCCTTTAAAACACTAGTAAGCAGTTCTGTTTTTGTGAATGAATTGGCAATTTTCTTCCCCCTATATTTTAAACTCATTACAACTAATTCAAGGAGTGAAAGTGAGACTAGACTATCTATATATAAATAAAGAACAAGATATTACGGTTTCTCACTGAGCCCTGGCTATATCTCTATCACACTAAGTGTTTCCAGAACAAGGAAATATTCTTGTGAGATGTTTATTTTCCATCTAATTTACCAGTGTGTTGATCATTGTCTTAAAACACAGACAAATACATCTGTTATCTTAACCAGGCTTATATAAATGTCATTACAGGAAGGAAATAATTATGTTATGTAAATTATTAATAATAAAGAGACATTTGAGATGAAACCAAGAGGCCCAAGGGCCTTAAAGCGCTCGCCTGTGGTTCTATATTGTTTATTTGAGAAGTTTAGTTTTATTACAAAAGCTCTATGCCTTGTGGTGTCGGAGAAGAATAAGTTTAAAATGTTTAAGTTTTAAGAACTCATGAATAAACCTATACTTTTAATCAGCCTATATACCTTATTATATTACCTAAACACCTGGGTAAAACACGTAACCCCTGGGGTTTAACCAGATTTGAACCCAAGGTCACCATTTGAATATATTTGGTCAAAGACCATAAGCTTATGCTACATGGTCAATATTACACCTCCAGCCTTGTAGTTTCAGAGAAGAAGTTGTATTAAATACTTTCCAATAACTCTATGTAAAACTGTGACCCACAGGGAGGGGCCAGATTTGACCCCAGGGTCACCATTTGAACAAAAACTTGATAGAGGACCATACGCCTATGCTACATGCAAAATATTGTAACTCTAGCTCTTGAAGTTCCAGAGAATATTTTTTTAAAGATTTTTCTGTTTAACTCTATGAAAATCTCAGACCCCGGAGCAGGGCCAGATTTTACCCTTGGGTCACCATTTGAACAAACTTGGTAGAGGACCTTAAGCTTATGCTACATGCAATATATGAGAGCTCTTTGTTTGTGGTTTCAGAGAAAACATGCATAATCTATACATATATATGAACTTTGGGGGGAAAAGCGGACACTTTTGACCCTGTTGACTTCAGAGGTCATCTTGGATGGCATGTTGACCTTTTCCTTTTTTTTTTAACAAATTCGAAAAACAATCACCTAAGACTCATCAATATTAAAGTAACTATCCCTCCAACAACAGTCAATTTTATTTTACATCATATGTACACCGTTTCTAAACCTACTGATGATGAGGTATATAATATACCTGTTTTGAGAATCCGAGCTCTATAGATAGACACAATATAAACGGCTTTAATCAGCCAGATCAAACTCCAGACGGCAACTCATAATCAATTTTAAGGGTATTTTAAGCACCCATGAATAAACCTATACTTTTAATCAGCATAAATACCTTATTATATGACCTAAACACCTGGCTAGAATTTAGATAAACAGTTTTGCAGTGTAATGTGGCTGTTATTTGGAGAGTTAGTTTTCTTTAAGTTCTTTCAAAAGTTCTTTTTAAGTTCGGTCAAAATTGACTAATGGTTTTCTGAGGAGAAATTTTTTAAAGCAAAAGTTGACAGAGATGGACAACGACGGACAACAACAGATGGACGATGTGTGATCCCCACAGCTTGCCTCTGAGCCTTTGGCTCAGGTGAGCTAAATAAAGTTACAACAGTTTACATCCATTGACCGAATACAAAACAGCAACCACTCAAAAAACACAAACAGCACAAATAACAAACGCTCACTTGTGACATATAATCAGAAACAGTGGTATAACTAATACAAAGGATGGGCAGAACTGTTTCATTAGGAGTCAATGTTGCTGGTTTGCAGAAAGGATGGGCAGAACTGTTTCATTAGGAGTCAATGTTGCTAGTTTGCAGAAGAGATGGGCAGAACTGTGTCATTATGAGTCAATGTTGCTGGTTTGCAGAAAGGATGGGCAGAACTGCTTCATTAGGAGTTAATGTTGCTGGTTTGCAGAAAGGATGGAAAAAACTAATTCATTATGAGTCAATATTGCTGGTTTGCAGAATGGATGGGCAAAACTGTGTCATTAGGAGTCAATGTTGCTGGTTTGCAGAAAGGATGGGCAGAATTTTGTCATTAGGAGTCGATGTTGCTGGTTTGCAGAAAGGATGGGCAAAATTGTGTCATTAGGAGTGGATGTTGCTGGTTTTCAGAAAGGATTGGCAGAACTGTGTCATGATTTGAAGAAAGGATGGGCAGAACTGTTCCATTATGAGTCAATGTTGCTTGTTTGCAGTAAGGATGGGCAGAACTTGTGTCATTAGGAGTCAATGTTGCTGGTTTGCAAAAAGCATGGGTATAACTGTGTCATTAGGAATCGATGTTGCTGGTTTGCAGAAAGGATGGGTAGAAATGTGTCATTAGGAGTCGATGTTGCTGGTTTGCAGAAAGGATGGGTAGAACTGTGTCATTATGAGTCAATGTTGCTGATTTGCAGAAAGGATGAGCAGAACTGTTTCATTATGAGACAATTTTCTGGTTTGCAGAAAGGATGGGCAAAACTGATCCATTATGGGTCAATGTTGCTGGTTTGCAGAATGGATGGGCAGAACTGTGTCATTAGGAGTCAATGTTCCTGGTTTGCAGAAAGGATGGGCGGAACTGTGTCATTAGGAGTCAATGTTGCTGGTCTACAGAAAGGATAGGCAGAACTGTGTCATTAGGAGTCAATGTTGCTGGTTTGCAGAAAGGATGGGCAGAACTGTAGGAGTTGATGTTGTTTGTTTGCAGAAAGGATGGGCAGAACTGTCATTAGGAGTCAATGTTGCTGGTTAGCAGAAAGGATGGGCAGAACTGTGTCATTAGGAGTCAATGTTGCTGATTTGCAGAAAGGATGGGCAGAACTGTTTCATTATGAGTCAATGTTGCTGGTTTGCAGAAAGGATGGGCAAAACTGATTCATTATGAGTCAATGTTGCTGGTTTGCACAACGGATGGGCAGAACTGTGTCATTAGGAGTCAATGTTGCTGGTTTGCAGAAAGGATGGGCAGAACTGTGTCATTAGGAGTCAATGTTGTTGGTCTACGGAAAGAATAGGCAGAACTGTGTCATTAGGAGTCAATGTTGCTGGTTTTCAGAAAGGATAGGCAGAACTGTAGGAGTCGATGTTGCTGGTTTGCAGAGAGGATGGGCAGAACTGTCATTAGGAGTCAATGTTGTTGGTTTGCAGAAAGGATGGGCAGAACTGTGTCATTAGGAGTCAATGTTGCTGGTTTACAGAAAGGATGGGCAGACCTGTAGGAGTCGATGTTGCTGGTTTGGGCAGAACCGTCATTAGGAGTCAATGTTGCTGGTTTGCATTGCAGAAAGGATGGGCAGAACTGTGTCATTAGGAGTCAATGTTGCTGGTTTGCAGAAAGGATGGGCAGAACTGTAGGACAGTGTTTTTTTATGCCTAATTTGGGGCCGTTATTCGGCCCCTTCACAATGCCAAAAAGTATACTTTTTTCACAATTATATCCAAAAAATTCACAACCTGAAAAAAAAAAAAAAAAAAAATTTTTTTTATATAAATAGTCCAATAAGGATACTAGTCTTAATATAAGCTGGTGTCAAAACTAGTCTGTATTTACCAAAAACAGAACTTAAAACCAAGGGATATTAAACTGTGAAAATAAAAGTGAAAAAAGTTTCTTTTTCTTTTGTTATAATAGTTTACAATTTTCACAATTTCTAGAAAAATGCCGCTATTTTTCACAATGGCACAGGCACAGGCTGCATTCTCCAAATACATAATAAAAAACACTGTAGGAGTCGATGTTGCTGGTTTGCATAAAGGATGGGCAGAACTGTCATTAGGAGTCAATGTTGCTGGTTTGCAGAAAGGATGGGCAGAACTGTGTCATTAGGAGTCGATGCTGCTGGTTTACAGAAAGGACGGGCAGAATTGTGTTATTAGGAGTTGATGCTGCTGGTTTGCAGAAAAGATGGGCAGAACTGTGTCATTAGGAGTCAATGCTGCTGGTTTACAGAAAGGACGGGCAGAATTGTGTTATAAGGAGTCGATGTTGCTGGTTTGCAGAAAAGATGGGCAGAACTGTGTCATTAGGAGTCGATGTTGCTGGTTTGCAGAAAGGATGGGCAGAACTGTGTCATTAGGAGTCTATGTTGCTGGTTTGCAGAAAGGATGGGCAGAACTGTAGGAGTTGATGTTGCTGGTTTGCATAAAGGATGGGCAGAACTGTCATTAGTAGTCAATGTTGCTGGCTTGCAGAACGGATGGGCAGAACTGTGTCATTAGGAGTCGATGTTGCTGATTTGAGAGGATGGGCAGAACTGTGTCATTAGGAGTCAATGCTGCTGGTTTACAGAAAGGACGGGCAGAATTGTGTCATTAGGAGTCGATGTTGCTGGTTTGCAGAAAAGATGGGCAGAACTGTGTCATTAGGAGTCGATGTTGCTGGTTTGCAGAAAGGATGGGCAGAACTGTGTCATTAGGAGTCTATGTTGCTGGTTTGCAGAAAGGATGGGCAGAACTGTGTCATTAGGAGTCAATGTTGCTGGTTTGCAGAAAGATGGGCAGAACTGTAGGAGTTGATGTTGCTGGTTTGCAGAAAGGATTGGCAGAACTGTCATTAGGAGTCAATGTTGCTGATTAGCAGAAAGGATGGGCAGAACTGTTTCATTATGAGTCAATGTTGCTGGTTTGCAGAAAGGATGGGCAAAACTGATTCATTATGAGTCAATGTTGCTGGTTTGCAGAACGGATGGGCAGAACTGTGTCATTAGGAGTCAATGTTGCTGGTTTGCAGAAAGGATGGGCAGAACTGTAGGAGTCGATGTTGCTGGTATGCATAAAGGATGGGCAGAACTGTCATTAGGAGTTGATGTTGCTGGTTTGCAGAAAGGATGGGCAGAACTGTGTCATTAGGAGTCGATGTTGCTGATTTGAGAGGATGGGCAGAACTGTGTCATTAGGAGTCAATGCTGCTGGTTTACAGAAAGGACGGGCAGAATTGTGTTATTAGGAGTCGATGTTGCTGGTGTGCAGAAAAGATGGGCAGAACTGTGTCATTAGGAGTCGATGTTGCTGGTTTGCAGAAAGGATAGGCAGAACTGTGTCATTAGGAGTCTATGTTGGTGGTTTGCAGAAAGGATAGGCAGAACTGTGTCATTAGGAGTCTATGTTGGTGGTTTGCAGAAAGGATGGGCAGAACTGTGTCATTAGGAGTCAATGTTGCTGGTTTGCATAAAGGATGGGCAGAACTGTAGGAGTCGATGTTGCTGGTTTGCATAAAGGATGGGCAGAACTGTCATTAGGAGTCAATGTTGCTGGTTTGCAGAACGGATGGGCAGAACTGTGTCATTAGGAGTCGATTTTGCTGATTTGAGAGGATGGGCAGAACTGTGTCATTAGGAGTCAATGCTGCTGGTTTACAGAAAGGACGGGCAGAATTGTGTCATTAGGAGTCGATGTTGCTGGTTTGCACAAAAGATGGGCAGAACTGTGTCATTAGGAGTCGATGTTGCTGGTTTGCAGAAAGGATGGGCAGAACTGTGTCATTAGGAGTCAAATGTTGCTGGTTTGTAGAAAGGATGGGCAGAACTGTGTCATTAGGAGTCGATGTTGCTGGTTTGCAGAAAGGATGGGCAGAACTGTAGGAGTCGATGTTGCTGGTTTGCAGAAAGGATGGGCAGAACTGTTTCATTATGACTCAATGTTGCTGGTTTGCAGTAAGGATGGACAGAACTGTGTCATTTGGAGTCAATGTTGCTGGTTTGCAGAAAGCATGGGTATAACTGTTCATTAGGAGTCAATGTTGCTGGTTTGCAGAAAGCATGGGCAGAACTGTGTCATTAGGAGTCGATGTTACTGGTTTGCAGAAAGGATGGGCAGAACTGTGTCACTATGAGTCAATGTTGCTGATTTGCAAAAAGGATGAGCAGAACTGTTTCATTATGAGTCAATTTGCTGGTTTGCAGAAAGGATGGGCAAAACTGATCCATTATGGGTCAATGTTGCTGGTTTGCAGAATGGATGGGCAGAACTGTGTAATTAGGAATCAATGTTGCTGGTTTGCAGAAAGGATGGGCAGAACTGTGTCATTAGGAGTCAATGTTGCTGGTCTACAGAAAGGATAGGCATAACTGTGTCATTAGGAGTCAATGTCACTGGTTTACAGAAAGGATGGGCAGAACTGTAGGAGATGATGTTGTTGGTTTGCAGAAAGGATGGGCAGAACTGTCATTAGGAGTTAATGTTGCTGGTTTGCAGAAAGGATGGGCAGAACTTTGTCATTAGGAGTCAATGTTGCTGATTTGCAGAAAGGATGGGCAGAACTGTTTCACTATGAGTCAATCTTGCTGGTTTGCCGAAAGGATGGGCAAAACTGATTCATTGTGAGTCAATGTTGCTGGTTTGCAGAACGGATGGGCAGAACTGTGTCATTAGGAGTCAATGTTGCTGGTTTGCTGAAAGGATGGGCAGAACTGTGTCATTAGGAGTCAATGTTGTTGGTCTATGGAAAGAATAGGCAGAACTGTGTCATTAGGAGTCAATGTTGCTGGTTTTCAGAAAGGATAGGCAGAACTGTAGGAGTCGATGTTGCTGGTTTGCAGAAAGGATGGGCAGAACTGTCATTAGGAGTCAATGTTGTTGGTTTGCAGAAAGGATGGGCAGAACTGTGTCATTAGGAGTCAATGTTGCTGGTTTGCAGAAAGGATGGGCAGAACTGTCATTAGGAGTCGATATTGCTGGTTTGCAGAAAGGATGGGCAGAACTATGTCATTAGGAGTCGGTGTTGCTGGTTTGCAGAAAGGATGGGCAGAACTGTGTCATTAGGAGTCAATGTTGCTGGTTTGCAGAAAGGATGGTCAGAACTGTGTCATTAGGAGTCAATGTTATTGGTTTGCAAATAATGTTTTCATTCATGTTAATGATCTTGTCATATTGTATAAAATATACAAACATAACCTTAAAAGGTTAAATTGTGTGAGAATGTATTTATGTATTTGTGGAGCGCTGTGGTCTAGATAGTGGTAGAGCATGGACCCATGATCGAAAAGTCCATTTTCAGCCATGTAGGCATTTGTGGACATGGTGGCCATCTTAGATTTCCAGTCATCCTGAATTTTACTAAGGACCAATTAAACATCAAGAGCACCCCTCCTATAAGGTTTCATCAAGTACTTTCAATGATAACAGTTTCCGTTTTTTAAAAAGAAGCATTGTGTTACAAGCTCGTTTTATTTATATTTATATATACTCGATTATAAGACGAGCTGCATCACACCATTAAAGAAACTAACCCCCCAAATAAAATAACAGCAAAAAATGCACTAAAGGTCTCACACCTCTATTATCTCCCCTGAAAGCTCACGGACCTAGAGACAAAAGGAAAACAGAAAATAATTCTATTTTTTCTCAATTTTAGGCAATTTTTAATTTGAAAAATAGGCTTTTCTTTGCTTTGGCATACATCTGCAGTGTAAAAGACACATGATACAGAAAATCCCACGTTGATATGAGGTTTCATTCAAATTTCAGAATTGTTTGACCGAAGCACCACATATTCAGCTAGATAGTGTATGAATTTTGTATTTTCCATAGGGTTCACAAAACATGAGCGAGAAAAAAAACCAACCTGGCTAACTTATATATTTTATTGTTTTAAATTACTGGTCTTGGCTATACTGAAGATATTAAACCAACAACAATGTCTGCTGCCCTGCTTTGAAGCTCAGATGTTGGAAAAGGCTGTACAGTAACCCTATGGGAAAATTAATTGTGGTGTGAGACCTGAAACCCCATTGATCAAAACTTTATCCAGGTGTTCAGGTCATATAATAATGTATATGTGCTGACCAAAAGTGTAGTTTTATTTACGATTTCTTAAAATACAGTCGAACCTCGATAGCTCGAAGACAGCGGGACCATAGGGATATGTTCGAGCTATCGGTGGCTTCGAGGCATCGAGGTAACTGTAAAAACCAAAATATCTATCCGAATTTGTGTACCACCCGAAATAGTGTTACTTATGTAAGTGATGTATCGTTCTCGGTATGTGTTTTATTTTCATGCATGTTTGTTTAAAACCTCATAACGGATATATAACATGTTATTGGTACACTGAAAATACAAGAAAAACTGCAATAAAGTGTTTGTTTTATCCTTTATTTAAAGAAATATCACACTAATAGATTTTAACATACATTCCGGAAGTCCGAATAATAAGAACAAGGTAAGACTGATTTCGGTACATTATTTAATTAGAAAATCAACCGTGTTAAATTTATCGTAATTAACAGTAAACGAAGTTCATTAAACATATATTTTATCTGTCTATTATCGCTTTTCAATCATAAATGTTCGCACCTTTAACAACCAACTTTATCTGTTTTCGCACTATGATCAAACTTGCTACAAACAAATACAAACGCGTCGATTACAATTAATATGGCCGACGTCGCATGGCAACGGATCATCACCTTCGATTAAGCGAGGTTTGAATTCACACAAAAATGGATCTTCGGACCGTAAAAAGTATTCGAGCGAGCCGGGGTATTCGAGAATTAATATTCGAATAATCGAGGTTAAATTACATTGAATTATATAGGAGCTGTGTCGGGACCGGTTCGAGTTACCGATGGTATTCGAATCACCGGTGTTCGAGCTATCGAGGTTCGACTGTATTGTGTTTATAGACTTTGGATTCCCAAAATATGTTAAGTTATATATATACCTTGTTATCAGTAAGTTTAGAAATGGTGTAAATTGGTTGATATATATAAAAGCCTTTTGTACTATACTGGTTCTTTTGACAAATTGGTTGATGTATATAAAAGCCTTTTGTACTATACTGGTTCTTGACAAATTGGTTGATGTATATAAAAGCCATTAGAACTATACTGGTTCTTGACAAATTGGTTGATGTATAAAAGCCATTTGTACTATACTGGTTCTTGACAAATTGGTTGATGTATACTAGTACTAATATATTGACGTTGGGTGAACAATTAGTGAGTGAGTGAATATCCTAACCGCTCTCTCCCCAGCTAATAAACTGGTCATTCTTTGTCTCATTCTTAAAGACCTAAACTCGTCTCTATATAAATTCATCCCCTTATTTAAATATTAGCCAATGAAAAAGCATGCTAATAATGGCACATTGCTACGAGCGTGAGGATTAAATCCTGCCCAACAAAATAGGCCCGTATCCAAAGGCAGTTTTATTGGTTAGCATATTTTTAGAGAACTGATTTGACTTTCTACATCCCCTTAACACAGTGCATTGTTAAACAAGCTGTCTCACAATAACACATAAATATATGGCCATAGAAAATCCATTTAATACTTTACTGTTTAAAATAAAAAAGCTAGCAAGACAATTAAGATTAAACAAGAGACTCAAGAGGGCCTGTAGATGCTCTACTGTGTAAAGATGTCATATTTAGCCTTTTCCTACATAAACTTTGATTATTGCAAGAAAACAAAAAACACAAACTTAATAGACGCCATCCATTGCGATAAAGTTTCCACAAAATCCTTCAAAAGGTTTCAGAGAAGTTTTTTCCTACATAACTCTATGTAAACCTTGGGTCACCATGGCAACCATTTTGATTATTCGATGATAACGAAAAACACAATTTTGAAAGAGGCCAACCCAAGGAACATGTATATGATATTTCACTGGAATCGATTAAGTGGTTTCTGAGGAGATGTCGTTTGAAATTTCCTTATATTTGACTTAGTTTTAGCCATGGTGGCCATCTTGGACAACTGGCAGCTGCAAAAAACACAAATCTGAGGCGCACTATCCCAAAGATCGTTGTGATAAAGTTTCAACAAAATCCTTCAAGAGGTTTCAGAGAAGATGTCAATTTTAGCCTTTTCCTATGTAAATTTTGGGTTGTTGTGGTGGCCATTTTGATTATTCGACAATAACTAACAAGAGGTCAATGACCTTGAAGCTCTACTGATTGATTTTGATTTCAGGAAGTAGTGGCTACAAACTGGTTTTTTGAAAATCTATTTTTAGCCGTGGTGGATATCTTGAATTTCCGGCCGACCTGAAATTTTGCTAGGATCAATAAGACATCAAGAGCAACATTCCTGTGAAGTTTCATGAAAATCCGTCAAGTAGTTTCAGAGGAGTAGTTGCTACAAGTTTTCATTATATAACTCTATGTAAACAAAGATGGCCACTGACAGCCATGTTTAACATTGAATCAAAATAATGTTCGACTCGGATAACCATCATGTCATGCTGATCATTTTAGAAAAAGTCCCATATCAATATCTCTTATAGTTTTCAAGAAGTAGTCGCTACAAACTTATTTTTTAAAAATCTATTTTTAGCCATGGCAGCCATCTTGAATTTCCGGCCAACCTGAAATTTTGCTAAGATCAATTAGACATCAAGAGCAACATTCGTGTGAAGTTTCATGAAAATCCGTCAAGTAGTTTCAGAGGAGTAGTCGCTACAAGTTATCATTATATAACTCTTATGTAAACATACATGGCCACTGGCAGCCATGTTTAACGTCGAATCAAAATAATGTTCGACTTGAATAACCATCATGTCATGCTGATCATTTTAGAAAAAGTCCCATATCAATATCACTTATAGTTTTCAAGAAGTAGTCGCTACAAACTTGTATTTTGAAAATCTATTTTTAGCCATGGCGGCCATCTTGAATTTCCGGCCGACCTGAAATTTTGCAAGGATCAATAAGACATCAAGAGCAACATTCGTGTGAAGTTTCATGAAAATCCGTCAAGTATTTTCAGAGGAGTAGTCGCTACAAGTTATCATTATATAACTCTATGTAAACAAAGATGGCCACTGGCAGCCATGTTTAACGTCGAATCAAAATAATGTTCGACTCGAATAACCATCATGTCATGCTGATAATTTTAGAAAAAGTCCCATATCAATATCTCTTATAGCTTTCAAGAAGTAGTCGCTACAAACTTATTTTTTAAAAATCTATTTTTAGCCGTGGCGGCCATCTTGAATTTCCGGCCAACCTGAAATTATGCTAGGATCAATAAGACATCAAGAGCAACATTCTTGTGAAGTTTCATGAAAATCCGTCAAGTAGTTTCAGAGGAGTAGTCGCTACAAGTTTTCATTATATAACTCTATGTAAACAAAGATGGCCGCTGGCAGCCATGTTTAACGTCGAATCAAAACGATTTTCGACAAGGACCAACATCATGTCATGCTGATCATTTTAGAAAAAGTCCCATATCAATATCTCTTATAGTTTTCAAGTAGTAGTCGCTACAAACTTATTTTTTAAAAATCTATTTTTAGCCGTGGCGGCCATCTTGAATTTCCGGCCGACCTGAAATTTTGCTAGGATTAATTAGACATCAAGAGCAACATTCCTGTGAAGTTTCATGAAAATCCGTCAAGTAGTTTCAGAGGAGTAGTCGCTACAAGTTTTCATTATATAACTCTATGTAAACAAAGATGGCCGCTGGCAGCCATGTTTAACGTCGAATCAAAATGATTTTCGACAAGGACCAACATCATGTCATGCTGATCATTTTAGAAAAAGTCCCATAGCAATATCCCTTAGAGTTTACAAGAAGTAGTCGCTACAAACTTTTTTTTAAAAACCTATTTTTAGATTTGGCGGCCATCTTGGATTTCACATCTACATGAATTTTTGCTAGGATCAACTAGACTTCATGGGCAACATTTCTGTAAAGTTTCATGAAAATCTATTCAGTAGTTTCAGAGGAGTAGTCGCTACAAAAAAAGTTAACGGACGGACGGACAGATGGACGGACGGACGGACGGACGGACGGACGGACAGACGGACGGATGGACAGACGGACGGACGGACAGACGGACGGACAGACGGACGGACGACGGACGCCGCACCACGGCATAAGCTCTGCTGATCTCTGATCAGTAGAGCTAAAAACACAAATTTGATAGAGGCCAACCCAAGGAACATGTATATGATATTTCACTGGAATGGATTAAGTGGTTTCGGAGATGTCGTTTGAAATCTCTTTAAATTTGACCTAATTTTAGCCATGTGGCCAGTTTGGATGACTGATGTTTGCGCAACGAAAAAAATAAATCTGAGGAGGACAATCCCAAAGATCATTGTGATTAAGTTTCATCAAAATCCTTCAACCGGTTTCAGAGAATATGTCATTTTTAGCCTTTTCCTATATAACTTTATGTAAACTTTGGGTGGCCGTGGCGGCCATTTTGATTATTCGACAATAACGAAAAACACGAACTTGATACAGGCCAACCCAAGGAACATGTTTATGATATTTCACAAGAATGGAATAAGTGTTTTCGGAGGACATGTTGTTTGAAATTTCCTTAAATTTGACCTACTTTTAGACATGGCCGCCATCTTGGATGACTGGCGGCCGCGAAAAACAAAAATCTGAAAGGGACTATCCCAAATATCATGGTGATTAAGTTTCATCAAAATCCTTCAAGCGGTTTCAGAGAAAATGTCATTTTCAACCTTTTCCTATATAACTCTATGTAAACTTTGGGTCGCCGTGGTGGCCATTTTGATTATTCGACGATAACGAAAAACACCAACTTGATAGAGGCCAACCCAAGGAACAGGTTTATGATATTTCACAAGAATGGAATAAGTGGTTTGAAATTTCCTTAAATTTTACCTAGTTTTAGCCATGGCGGCCATCTTGGATGAATGGTGGCCGCAAAAAACACAAATCTGAGAGGAACTATCCCAAATATCATTGTGATTAAGTTTCATCAAAATCCTTCAAGTGGTTTCAGAGAAGATGTCATTTTTAACGTTTGCCTATATAACTATGTAAATTTTGGGTCGCCGTTGCGGCCATTTTGATTATTCAACGATAACGAAAAACACAAACTTAATAGAGGCCAACCCAAGGAACATATATATGATATTTCAGTAGAATGGAATAAGTGGTTTCGGAGGAGATGTCGTTTGAAATTTCCTTAAATTTGACCTAGTTTTAGCCATGGCGACCATCTTGGATGACTGGCGGCTGCGAAAAACACATGTCTGAGAGAGACTATCCCAAATATCATTGTGATGAAGTTTCATCAAAATCCTTCAAGCGGTTTCAGAGGAGATTTCGATTTTTATAAAATTGCTAACAGATAGACGGACAGACGGACGGACGACAGACGAAAAGTGATCGCATAAGCCCTCCTGGCCTTTGGCCAGTAGAGCTAAAAATGAAATACTGTATTCACACGGTTAGTACTTAATGATGAATGTTTCTGTTCATCATGAAGTTCAGACAACTCAGGAGGTCGAAGTTCCTCACTAATCAAATGCATGTTCGCGTAACATATTGTACCAGCGAGTTTGGGCTCTGCTGTATAACTGTGGTGCATAGAAAATGCTCCGATACTTAGTGCGAAAGAAGGCATTAAGAAAACGCAACACAACCTGGCATCAAAGACAACTCATGCATGACAGTGCCCCTCGGTAATGCAGGCAGTGTGTCACCAAATCCTATAACAAATCTTTACATGGGACATAAATGGAAATAAGTAAGGAAAATAATATTATGCCATGTCAGCAACCAAAACTAGTGTCCAATATTTAAAGGGACACATGGCAATCTTGATTTGTTTAAAACTAACGGGGTTTAAAACTGACGGCATCCCGTTAGTTTTTAATATAGCTTGCATATTTGTAAACATTGATTTTGATTACTTAAATAGTTCAAAGCAAATTGTTTTTACATAATACTAATTTTTCATAATATTGCACCAATTATATATTTTAAAATTTGGTAGAATATTGAAGAAATCTTAAATCTCAAATTTTTATTTAACCGTTTTAAAGTCAAAATGAGGCAAGATTAATAAATTCAGTTACTTATTTTAATGTGTTAATAAAACTCAAGATTGTCATGTGTCCATTTAATGAATATAATACTGATCCTGAAATCACTTAACAGTTTCTGTGTGAACTTGGCCTCGGGTTCGAGTCCTGGTTGACTACCTGTTATATTTACAATAACAACACAAATCTGTGGTACACTAAATCGTACTGTGGTGTATTGCAATCCTAGCATACTCCCAATACACCAGTACACTCAATAAACCAGTAAACGTAATAAGCTGTATACACAATAAACTGGCATATGCAATAAACCAGTATATGCAATAAACTGGTATATGCAATAAACCAGTATATGCAATAAACTGGTATATACAATAAACCAATTTACGCAATAAACCAGTATATGCAATAAACCAGCATATGCAATAAACCAGCATACCAGTTTAGTTTAAACTTATTTATTTTACATCTATTGTAACGAAAGCTCTATGAACTTATTTGAATCACTCTCGATTTCTTTCTGGGTAGAACCAGTACTAAGCAATGCAGATAAAGTGTCTTGCTCAGGGACACAATGCATATGGCAATGACGGGAATCAAACCCACGACTTTTGGATCATGGGTCCAAATGGTACACCTTCCAGAAACAACATGCTTTACCACAGTTTGAACAGATTCTTGCAACTTATATTAATCACTCTCAATGGCTCCTGGTGTAGAACCAGTACTAAGCAATGAGGATTAATTACTTATCTTGCTCAAGGATAAGTAACATGGCCACAACGAAGATCGACCTCACAACCTTTTGACAACATGTTTTAAACAATGAATGATAATTGCCTGTAAATAGTGTTTATCTCCCCTTCATTCAAAGACAATTAAATAGTGTTTATCTCCTGTACATTCAAAGACAACTAAATATTGCTTATCTCCCCTACATTCAAATACAATTAAATAGTGTTTATCTCCCCTACATTCAAAGACAATTAAATAATGTTTATTTCCCTTACAGTCAAAGACAATTAAATAGTGTTTATCTCCCCTACATTCAAAGACAATTAAATAATGTTTATTTCCCTTACAGTCAAAGACAATTAAATAGTGTTTATCTCCCCTACATTCAAAGACAATTAAATAATGTTTATTTCCCTTACATACAAAGACAATTAAATAGTGCTTATCTCCCCTACATTCAAAGACAATTAAATAGTGCTTATCTCCCCTACATTCAATGATAATTAAATAGTGTTTATCTCGCCTACATTCAACGACAATAAATATAACACGCATGCCTGTCTAGATAATTATGCAAGAGTTATAGAATGGCAAACAATATATCACGACAATATAATTATAATGAAATATTTTTGGACCTTCCCGAGATATTTCATGACATATTCTGTATCACAGGAGTTGGATATTCTATAAGTGTTTTATTGTGTAGCCCCACCCACACAGTTACGAAAATTACCCCCATGCACATTGTCTGGCTAACAAATAGTAAAAAATAAACTGCTGTTGTCTGATATCAGGTAACTTATTTAGTGGCGAAGATAAGGTAGGACAAATAGTTAACATCAAAGAACAATAGCCACATCATGCAATAATAATGAAATATTTAAACACAAGCTGGGGAACATGTTCAGGAACTTTCCAACTATGCCTTATAATGATGTCACTGCACATGCAGTTTTCCCTCCTTTATTTACAGATGTTTATGATGTTCCCCAAGCCACCCCAACCCCATCCCACCCCACCCCACCCCTAACCCACCGCATAAACCCCCAACCCGCCAGTAATAATTTATTACACCCCATTTTAAAAACAGACCTATTCCAGGTATGCTATTTTTTGCCGGAGGAGTACATGCTCAACAATTATCCTATAACCAATTTCAAACGACACACTTCAATAACAACCGAAATGTCGTGCAACAATTACCACGTGCATTTAGGTCTGGTCACAACAACGAGAAATCATATAATGATAGTTAGACAAACATAATAGGCAAGGCTAGATCATATCTGATGATTGGTCAATTAATCTCAACCTCGTGCTAACTGGAAAATGCATGTCCATTTCTATGTGGACTTTTTAATTTCTATGTGGACTGGCTTGCTTAATTGTTTAAATCTGATATATATCAATCAATTATGTTGTCACTTATATAATATAGTAAAAAAAATTTTTGATAACCAAAATATTTAATAATCAAAATATTTAATCTGTATATTTGCATTAAAACCCCGTGTAGATAGACAGGTACTTCCAATCCAGTTCAGTGTATGTTTTGTTTTCAATGAAACTGATAACCTAAATTAAGAAAGTGTTAACATTAGTCAATATAATGTTAAATGCCTATTATTTTAGATTTTCTACAGTAACCTTCTTAAAATCTAATTTGAATATCTGAAATTCTGAGACAAGAGATTCTTTCATGGGTATCCGGTGAAGACTGGGAATTTCTACACAAGGTATAATTGTTTTTATCAGAACCAAGACTCTGCCGAGATTCTCATTAAAACAATTATACCGAGGCTAGGAATTTCCCTACCTGAACCGAATACCCATGATTTGATCCTGTTTCTTGCACACCATTGACATTTTGTACACTGACATTGCCAACAACTAAGGTTTTGCATGTTTATTTACACAATAACATCACGCAACTGTTGTTGTAATCAAGGTCATCATGATGGCGTGACTTATATCTGCCCCCATGTGTAAGATAAGGCTTTCCAGCATTCATGTACCATGCGTATAGCCTTATCTGCAAGAAACAAGAGGCCCATGACGGCCTGTGTCGCTCTACTGGCTATATGGTGTCTAATTTTTTTTGGGGGGGGGTGGGGGGTGGGGGGGGGGGGGGCAGAAGGGTTGTGTGTCAGACATGGCAATATCAAACTAGTTTTATAAAGGGGTGGGGGGAGAATAGAAGGGTTGTGTGTCAGATATGGCAATATCAAACTAGTTTTATAAAGGGTTGGGGGTGGGGTAGGGGGAATAGATGGGTTGTGTGTCAGATATGGCAATATCAAACTAGTTTTATAAAGGGGTGGGGGTGGGGGGAGAATAGAAGGGTTGTGTGTCAGATATGGCAATATCACAAGGTCTCCATTTGACCACAAGGTCTCCATTTTTTGAACAAACTTGGTAGAGGACCATAAGCTGAGTGTAAATACAAAATATTAAACCGTTGGCTATTGCAATTTCAGAGAAGAAGATTTTTTAAGTTGTCCCTATATAGTTTATATAAAACATGTGACCCCGGGGATTGGTCCAAATTTGACTCCAGGTTCACCATTTGAACAAATTTCGTAGAGGACCATAAGCTGATGGTAAATACAACATATTAAACCTCTGGCTCATGTAGGTTCAGAGAAGAAGATTTTTTAAACATTTTCCCCTATGTAACTCTATTTAAAACATGTGACCTCTGGGGAGGGGCCAATTCTGACCCCAGGGTCAACATTCAAACAACTTGATAGAGGACCATAAGCTGAGCGTAAATAAAAAATATTAAACCTTTGACTCTTGAAGTTTCAGAGATAAAGATTTTTAAAGTTTTTCCCTATATATAAGTCTATATAAAACTGTGAACCCTGGGGTGGGGCCAAATTAGACTCCAGGGTCACCATTTGAACAATGCTTTTAGAGGAACAGCTGATAATAAATATACAAATATTAAACCTTTAGCCCCTGTAGTTTCAGAGAAGTTTTTTTAAGTTTTTCCCTATATCAGTCTATGTGAAACTTTGACTCCTGAGGAGAGACCAAATTTGACCCCAGGGTCACCATTTGAACAAAACTGGTAGAGGACAATAACCTGCTTAATACAAAATATTAAACCTTTGGCTCTTGTAGTTTCAGAGAAGGAAGATTTTTGAAGTTTTTCCCCATATAAGTCTATGTAAAACTGTGACCACTGGGGCCGGGCCAAATTTGAGCCCAGGGTCACCATTTGAACAAACTTGGTAGAGGATCCATAAGCTGATAATAAATAAAACATATTAACCTTTATCTCTTGTAGTTTCATAGAAGAAGATTTTTGAAGTTCTTCCCTATAACTCTATGTAAAACTGATCCAACAAAGGCCCCTAAGCTCCCAATTAAAGAAAAAAGAACCAAGGTTTCTTATGAGAAAAAAAAATTAAAAAATATATCTAAAAAAAAACAACTTAAAATTTCTCAAAATTCAAAAATTCAAAAAATTCAAAATTCCAAAATTCAACATTTCAAAATTTCTCAAAATTAAAAATTTCAAAATTCAACAAAATTCTAAATTCCAAAATTTAAAAATTCAAAATTCCAAAAATTCCAAAATTTCACAATTCTAAATTTCAAAAATTCAAAATTTCTCAAAATTTCTCAACATTTCAAAATTCAATTTCAAAATTCCATGAATAATTTGATTTATGATAAAATTATTGTCGCCTCGGTCAATATCACTTTTCTCAGGTCGATAAATACACATATCGACTTCACTAAAAGGCAATAATTTTATATAGGCGCTAGTGTTCACAAGGCTGAAAATTGCATTTTTCAATAATCCAAGGGCACATAACCCCGGTGTTCCTGGTCTGATATAGCTGGTTTTCAAACTTATTCGAGCTTTCATTGATATTATGCCAGTCACATACATTATTATTATAAGTGTGACATGATATCTGCGAATCTTCCAATACCCTACTTCTATACGTTCCTAATTCCTGCATGACTAAGATGCTTAAATTATTATTAAGGTAATTAAACGTATGTATGAATGTATGTAGTTTAGTGTCCCTTTTAAACATACATAAACTAGAAATGTGTCCATGGGACACGTATGCTCCCACTGAAAACAATCAGTGGAAAACATAAAATTTGACGAAAAAGTGGCAGTAACTCCAGTAATACAAGTTTGATTTTAACGCTGGATGGATATACACATCTTGACATCATAGGCATCCTGTAAAGTTTAGAAACAATCGGTCGAAAACTGTGGGAGGAGAAAGTCAAACAAAATATTTTAACGTAAAATTTGGTGAAAAATGGGCCGTAACTCCGGTAAAAAAAAGGTAGATTTTGACGCTGAATAGTTATGCACATCTTGACATCATAGGTAAGCATCCTGTGAAGTTTCGAAACAATCGGTTGAAAAATGCGGTAGGAGACAGACACACAAACTTTTCAGGAAAGATGGATATTCGGAAGGACAGACCGACGGACATGGCTAACACTATATGCCCCCTCACCATTCAGTGGTGGGGGCATAAAAATCGTAGTTCTCGGTTTTGAGTAGCATTAAGCCCTATATATGTTTTCCTGTAACAAAACAAGCATGCAACTACAAAATACACCAAAACAGTGTCTACCCCTAGCTACATAACAAGCAGTGTAATTAGGATTTACCAGCATACTAACATACTGAAAGAGCTATATTGTATTTCTTGACCAAAGATCCTGAAAAATAGTTGAAAGGAATTAGAAGGATGAAAAAGCATGCAACTAATAATCAAGGTTAGTTTGGAAGAGATTGGTATAAAATAAACTGTTAGAATTAAAGCAATTCTTTCAAGCTGCAAAAATGGAAACCTATTTCTCTCATCTGCATAAGGCATAAAAAATGTGCTGTTAATTTTGACAGCAGTTAATATATATAGATTATTTACCGATAACTGCTGCGATCGATTACAGGAAAATCCTTCACAAGATGGGTAGGCATGTGATTCACGACTGAGAGGATGCGAGTGAAAAAAAAAATGCCTACCATCGAGTGAAAGATTTTCCTATAATCGAAACCAGCAGTTAAATAATCTACCTATTACATTTTAAATCAGTTTATGATTGATTTTAACCAAAATATTTCGCTTTACTAAACCTTATCGGCGACGTCAGCAACACTTCTGGGAGTAGCTCTAAAAACCATAATAATGTGTTGATGGATTAAACAACAATTCTATTCAAATCACCCATACTAACAATTACACCAGCAAAATGTGTACTGTATACAGAATAAATGGATTAAGCCCTAAAGAGTTATTTCCCTTGATCCCAATACAATGTTCCCAGACCTGAAAATATATCCAAAATAATTTATTTTCTTCAATTTTATTTCCGACTTTGCTCATTAAGTGAACGTCACAGAGATGACGTAGCTCGTTATCTATGCAGTTTAATTTGCAATTACTGACCGACTATTAGAACAAAATATAAAACCGACATGACGCTTCAATTCAAGACTTGTTTCCATGTTTGCAACTTGTATGTCAGATTCATTAATTCTACACACCTATCAACATTACAAAAGATAAAGCAGAATATGCCAAAGAGAAAGGAGAATCACTTTTAAACATTTAAATAGGAATTAATATTATTGGTGAAATGTTTTAATTACATTTTATAACAGCTCTGTTTAATAGACACACAGAGTATTATTATTGTTTTATATACACAATACATTCGAAAACGCAACACTTGGTATTTTTTTAATTTCTAGAGTGGATGTGAAGTCCTCGTGCAAAGCAGAGTAAATCTTATGCAACTGTTTATCGCCATCTGTTAACCTTTAGGACAAAGAGACTGTGTACTAACATAAAATACAATCTTGATTTGAACAAAAAAACAGTGGACTAAATATAACTGAAAATCAAAAATGCTGCGTTTTTAAATGTATTTCATAGTATATTATCATTAATTGGACACATGGCGATCTTGAACTATGGATCACACCTTAAAAGTGTGTGTGTGTGTGTAAACCTTTTGGGCACACCAGAATCTGGACTTAAAAGTGTGTGTAATTTTAAGGATTATAGTCCCTCCGCCTAGTTTTAGTTATCTGATGCCATTTTTACTTTAGGTAAATATTTAAATATCAAGGAAATGAAAATTGAAATTTATATGAAAAAATCTGCATTATGTTAAAGAGACTAACCCATCAAATAACGGCAAAATTGCACTAGAAAACTGTTCATTACAACTCTGTCCATGTGTTCAGTTCATATAATAACATAAATGTGCCGATTAAAAGTTTACGTTTATTCAAGGGTTCCTGTAATACCCATGACTGAATATGCGTAAAATGAAGTATGATTTGGTAACTCTTTAATTCGACGCTCCTGTCTTGGGGTATGGCCTGACTGGTTAAAGTAATTTAGATTGTGTCTATATTAACATAGGTTTTATTATTAAAAGTAATTTTGCATTATACTCAACAATTAGAGTATGCCAAAATAATTGTTTTTGAACCATTTGATCAATTATTTATGGTAGTATGATTGGAAAATATTCAAATTGTGTAATAAAATGAGTTTTTAACCCTTAGCCTGCTAAGGATGACTACAATAGCCTTTGCTTTTATTGTAAGCCCAGATCAGCCTGCGACTAACTCACAGGCTGATCAGGGTTTACAATGTCCGGCTGCTCATCAGTCATTTCTCAAAAAAAACACCCCTTTGTAACATAAATGGAATGGTCTAAATTTAAAGGAAGGAGAGTCCATTATACATTCATAGCGGGCTAAGTGTTATAGATTAAGACTGCCGTGTGTCCATTTAACCAAAACTATTAGTTTTTCTGATAAACTTGTTAAAAATTAACCTTCTCTTAAATAGGTTTTAAAAAGCCATGTGAAAATAGTATAAGCAATAACAAGATGAAAGCTTCTACTGAAAGTTAAATAATAGTTTGTTCAGGCAAACTATTTTAATACATACCCTATGTAACTTCATGATATCTCCTTCACTCCATGCTGAATTTCGACCTTGCTTCAATGAATGTGAAATAAAACCACTCCCTGGTCCTCCAAGAATTTTGTCACCATTTACAGATGTATTTTGATCTGAAATAAAATTTGAAATTTATTTCTTTGATACATTTCTCTAAAACATGGTTCGTACATAAAATTATGGTGGATTTTGTTATTTGTTTTTGTCAAACAAGTTCAAATAAGGTTTAAATTAAAAACTTACGCAGTTGTATAAACTTGCAGTTTTATCACTTTCATGAGAGTTATAGCCAAATATACCTGTATTATTGCTTGTTATTCCCAGTCATTTAATGCATCAAAATACAACCAATAAGTTTCAAAAGCAATGTTAAAATATATAATTTACTTAAAACATAAAGTTATTTCCCTTTAATTGACAAAATCAACACATTTCATGCAACATAAATTCATGATTAATCATTTTGAAGAAACAATGTTCTATCGTATAAAATGTACAAATTAATTATTAATCACTTTAACAAAGATATATATCATCTGAATTGAATTGAATTGAATCGGGGTTTTAAGGCGCACCAACACATGAAAAGGTTATATGGCGCCTAAAAGGCATGAACATGCCAGCTCATCTTCCATGTACATCGAGATAAAATATGGAAAATGGGCCTAGAACCTTCTCACCCTGAACTGCAGAGTTGCTGCAAATTTTATCGTAGAAACTCCATTTACGCTGGAGCCACGTTATTGTTTTTCTGCCACTGCTCTTTTGATGCGAGCGAGATAGCACCTGAAACAATACAGGGGTCATGATGAAGACCTTTAATGAACATGAACAAAAAATTATAAAATGAACATGAATTTGGGGGGATTCTACCCCTCTGCCTATCCCTCCAAAGGGATCTGCAGTGGCCCTATTCTTTGCCCCGTGACCAAACGGGCCCCCCGAGAACCACACGGGGCTTATATATCATCTGAAAAGAGTTCCCATTACATATAAGATTCACAAATTATTTTAATCTTGAGCCTTTTGGTGAGTTAAAATTAAGAACAATGATAAGGAGTTTCATAAATCTTATATGGAATGAGTACGAGTTTAAGATGCTTTTTAACACATAACATTATAGTCAAAGGTGTAAAATTTTAGAATAAGATAAACATAAAACCACCACTACATGAACATAAAACCACCAAAAACTTTAGCACCAAAATGACATGCGATGTTATAAAATAATGTCCTTTTAGCGCTAAAATGTCATATCGTAAACAACATAGGATATGAAAGAGTTTGTGTATCATTTCTTTAAAAAGGTATTTTATGCTACCTTTTAAACATTAAACAATTACAAACTGATTTGCATAATGTTAATTATTTATTATAAGTTGTTTGTAAATAACATGTTTATTACATAGATCAGGATGAAATTTGTAATAAATAAAACAGTTTCAATTTGCGTGGTGTTAATGATTTAATGCATTTTGTGCTCAGCAATCAAAATCGTTTCAGGTTGTATTACACACGTGTACAAACAACAGAATATGAAATGGGCGACAGGGCTAACAAGGGAAGTTATGTCATGAATTGATATTTCAACACTAATTTTATGTTAACATTTGCCTACATTGAAGACGTGAAGTTCAGTTCTACTTCCTCACTCTAACGCGCCCAACCAACAGATTCTCAGGGCTATTCCATCAAAACATACCAGGGACCTCAGGAAGGCAATTTACTAAACATCTATGGGTGAACCCTATTTTCTAAAATGGGTTATGTAAACTCATTTTGCATCTATTGATGGGTGTTTAATTTCAAAAATGCCTTCCTTGGGTCACATGTATGTTTTAATGGAATAACCCTCAGTGGGTAAATGTGTCAGCGGCACTTGAAACGACACACAGCAAACTTGATATTTCTTTTTAAATTCACGGCTTCCCGTTAATTTTTCTACATACTTGCATTTTCTTTAATGTTAATTATAAGAATAGTTCAAAGCACATTGTTTTTGAATATTACTAACTGTTGATTTTATTGCACCAGTAATATGGTAGAATAACGAAGAAAAATTAAAACTCCGAATTTTATTCAAATATATGAAAGCAGGTTTAAATTAAAAATGACATGAGATTAATTTGTTTGTATGAGATTAATAAATCCTGATGCTATTTTTAATGCCTGTTAAAAACTTCAAGATTGCCATGTGTCCCTTTAAACACAGACAAACATTAATTGGAGGATTTTCCACTCCTTCAAAGTTAAAATAATACCTTCAAATTGTGAATTAGGTGAATTCCTCTTCTTACTATGGGCAGTTCCTGATTTGTTGTAATATTTGAAGAAATATGGAGCAGGGACCAGAGGCTGCCGATCATGTTGTGAACTGGAAGCGGGAACCGTCTTGGGCCGACCACGTATTAATGGCTGTCCTTCGAAGTCTGCCAATAATTCTGCCTTGTTCGGATTTCTGTAACTTCTGAATTATGGATAGGAACACAGGGTTACAATTTGCATGAATATGAAAGCTATAAAAGCAATCTGCATTTTAAGTATTTTAATTACTGTTTACAATCGACACAGTTTATTGTTCTAGATACCATGGGCATCTGTCGTTTATTTTTTCCAATCTTCAAGCTTAAAAACTTACACATGGCCAATTTTGTACATGATCTGTTAAGAGCGTGCAAAGTATCATGCGGTATTTTATGTTATGTATAGATCTACATTGTTGTCCGTGAATGACCTGATTATTACCTGGACAGTAAAGCCAGTCGTGTAGCTGTCCGGAATGACAGTAAAGCCAGTCGTGTAGCTGTCCGGAATGACAGTAAAGCCAGTCGTGTAGCTGTCCGGAATGACAGTAAAGCCAGTCGTGTAGCTGTCCTGAATGACAGTCAAGCCAGTCGTGTAGCTGTCCCGAATGACAGTCAAGCCAGTCGTGTAGCTGTCCGGAATGACAATCAAGCCAGTCGTGTAGCTGTCCGGAATGACAGTAAAGCCAATCGTGTAGCTGTCCGGAATGACAGTAAAGCCAGTCGTGTAGCTGTCCGGAATGACAGTAAAGCCAGTCGTGTAGCTGTCCGGAATGACAGTCAAGCCAGTCGAGTAGCTGTCCGGAATGACAGTAAAGCCAGTCGTGTAGCTGTCCGGAATGACAGTAAAGCCAGTCCTGTAACTGTCCGGAATGACATTAAAGCCAGTCATGTAGCAGTCCGGAATGACAGTAAAGCCAGTCATGTAGCTGTCCGGAATGACAGTAAAGCCTGTAGTGTAGCTGTCTAGTCAATTCCTTACCTGACATTATTACATACCTTACTATAAATAGTAACACATTTTAGTAGAAAAACAATAATTATCAGTCCTTTTTCAAAACTGTGCCATTATGAATTATGGAAAATTGACACAGTAGCAACAGACTGTCTGCACGCGAAGACGTCAACGTCATCAAGCAACACAAAGACGTCATATTGGAGCGCTATGGCTGAGGAGCGAACATTGAAATCTCAACTGCAATTTTCACGCCCAGTAAATAAACATTGAAACGTTGAAATATATCATTAAATTGAAAGATGTGGTTTTTAAAAATGAGACAAGGAAGAAAACTAATTTATCGTAATTTATTAATTTAATGTAATGTATTTATTTGCCAAAGACTTGTTGCTACTTTTATGTTTAAATCGTACTGTTTTGTAAACATGCCGATGTATTTTGTCATAAAAATGAACCTGTTGTTCCTATTCTTCTTCTCCATTTATAGTAAGGTATGTAATTAAAAAGGAAAATATAAGGCCGTGGTGTGCCTTTTGTCGATAAATGCACATCTAGTGCATGGCCCTCGGGCCATTACAGCATTAGGTGTGCCATTATCGACAAAAGACACACAATGCCGTATATTAACCTCTAAGTAAAGCCAGTAGCATAGCTGTCTGGTCTATTGCTTACCTGACAGTAAAGCCAGTAGCATAGCTGTCTGGTCTATTGCTTACCTGACTGTAAAGTCTGTAGTGTAGCTGTCCAGTCTATTGCTTACCTGTCAGTAAAGCCAGTAGCATAGCTGTCTGGTCTATTGCTTACCTGACAGTGAAGCCAGTAGTGTAGCTGTCTGGTCTATTGCTTACCTGACAGTAAAGTCTGTAGTGTAGCTGTCTGGTCTATTGCTTACCTGACAGTGAAGCCAGTAGTGTAGCTGTCTGGTCTATTGCTTACCTGACAGTTAAGCCTGTAGTGTAGCTGTCTAGTGTATAGCTCTGGTCTATTGCTTACCTGACAGTAAAGCCTGTAGTGTAGCTGTCTGGTCAATTGCTTACCTGACAGTGAAGCCAGTAGTGTAGCTGTCTGGTCTATTGCTTACCTGACAGTTAAGCCTGTAGTGTAGCTGTCTAGTGTATAGCTCTGGTCTATTGCTTACCTGACAGTAAAGCCTGTAGTGTAGCTGTACAGTCTATTGCTTACCTGACAGTAAAGCCAGTAGCATATCTGTCTGGTCTATTGCTTACCTGACAGTGAAGACTGTAGTGCAGCTGTCTAGTCTATTGCTTACCTGACAGTAAAGCCAGTAGTGCAGCTGTCCAGTCTATTGCTTACCTGACAGTTAAGCCTGTAGTGTAGCTGTCTAGTGTATAGCTCTGGTCTATTGCTTACCAGACAGTAAAGCCTGTAGTGCAACTGTCTGGTCTATTGCTTACCTGACAGTTAAGCCTGTAGTGTAGCTGTCTAGTGTATAGCTCTGGTCTATTGCTTACCTGACAATAAAGCCTGTAGTGTAGCTGTCTGGTCTATTGCTTACCTGACAGTAAAGTCTGTAGTGTAGTTGTCTAGTGTATAGCTCTGGTCTATTGCTTACCTGACAGTAAAGCCTGTAGTGTAGCTGTACAGTCTATTGCTTACCTGACAGTAAAGCCAGTAGTGTAGCTTTCCAGTCTATTGCTTACCAGACAGTAAAGTCTGTAGTGTAGCTGTCTGGTCTATTGCTTACCTGACAGTAAAGCCTGTAGTGTAGCTGTCTGGTCTATTGCTTACCTGACAGTAAAGTCTGTAGTGTAGCTGTCTGGTGTATTGCTTACCTGACAGTAAAGCCAGTAGTGTAGCTGTCTGGTCTATTGCTTACCTGACAGTAAAGCCTGTAGTGTAGCTGTCTGGTCTATTGCTTACCTGACAGTAAAGTCTGTAGTGTAGCTGTCTAGTGTATAGCTCTGGTCTATTGCTTACCTGACAGTAAAGCCTGTAGTGTAGCTGTCCAGTCTATTGCTTACCTGACAGTTAAGCCTGTAGTGTAGCTGTCTAGTGTATAGCTCTGGTCTATTGCTTACCTGACAGTAAAGCCTGTAGTGTAGCTGTCTGGTCTATTGCTTACCTGACAGTAAAGTCTGTAGTGTAGCTGTCTAGTGTATAGCTCTGGTCTATTGCTTACCTGACAGTAAAGCATGTAGTGTAGCTGTCCAGTATATTGCTTACCTGACAGTTAAGCCTGTAGTGTAGCTGTCTAGTGTATAGCTCTGGTATATTGCTTACCTGACAGTAAAGCCAGTAGTGCAGCTGTCCAGTCTATTGCTTACCTGACAGTTAAGCCTGTAGTGTAGCTGTCTAGTGTATAGCTCTGGTCTATTGCTTACCAGACAGTAAAGCCTGTAGTGCAACTGTCTGGTCTATTGCTTACCTGACAGTTAAGCCTGTAGTGTAGCTGTCTAGTGTATAGCTCTGGTCTATTGCTTACCAGACAGTAAAGCCTGTAGTGCAACTGTCTGGTCTATTGATTACCAGACAGTAAAGCCTGTAGTGTAGCTGTCTGGTCTATTGCTTACCTGACAGTAAAGTCTGTAGTGTAGCTGTCCAGTGTATAGCTCTGGTCTATTGCTTACCTGACAGTAAAGCCAGTAGCATATCTGTCTGGTATATTGCTTACCTGACAGTAAAGTCTGTAGTGTAGCTGTCTGGTCTATTGCTTACCTGACAGTAAAGTCTGTAGATAGCTGTCTGGTCTATTGCTTACCTGACAGTAAAGTCTGTAGTGTAGCTGTCTAGTGTATAGCTCTGGTCTATTGCTTACCTGACAGTAAAGCCTGTAGTGTAGCTGTCCAGTCTATTGCTTACCTGACAGTAAAGCCAGTAGCATATCTGTCTGGTATATTGCTTACCTGACAGTAAAGCCAGTAGTGTAGCTGTCTGGTCTATTGCTTACCTGACAGTAAAGTCTGTAGTGTAGCTGTACAGTCTATTGCTTACCTGACAGTAAAGCCAGTAGCATATCTGTCTGGTTTATTGCTTACCTGACAGTAAAGCCTGTAGCGTAGCTGTCCAGTATATTGCTTACCTGACAGTAAAGCCAGTAGTGTAGCTGTCTGGTCTATTGCTTACCTGACAGTAAAGTCTGTAGTGTAGCTGTACAGTCTATTGCTTACCTGACAGTAAAGCCAGTAGCATATTTGTCTGGTCTATTGCTTACCTGACAGTAAAGCCAGTAGTGTAGCTTTCCAGTCTATTGCTTACCAGACAGTAAAGCCTGTAGTGCAACTGTCTGGTCTATTGCTTACCTGACAGTTAAGCATGTAGTGTAGCTGTACAGTCTATTGCTTACCTGACAGTAAAGCCAGTAGCATATCTGTCTGGTCTATTGCTTACCTGACAGTGAAGACTGTAGTGCAGCTGTCTAGTCTATTGCTTACCTGACAGTAAAGCCTGTAGTGCAGCTGTCGAGTATATTGCTTACCTGACAGTAAAGCCTGTAGTGTAGCTGTCTGGTCTATTGCTTACCTGACAGTAAAGCCTGTAGTGTAGCTGTACAGTCTATTGCTTACCTGACAGTAAAGCCAGTAGCATATCTGTCTGGTCTATTGCTTACCTGACAGTGAAGACTGTAGTGCAGCTGTCTAGTCTATTGCTTACCTGACAGTAAAGCCTGTAGTGCAGCTGTCGAGTATATTGCTTACCTGACAGTAAAGCATGTAGTGTAGCTGTCTGGTCTATTGCTTACCTGACAGTAAAGTATGTAGTGTAGCTGTCTGGTCTATTGCTTACCTGACAGTGAAGCCAGTAGTGTAGCTGTCTGGTCTATTGCTTACCTGACAGTAAAGTCTGTAGTGTAGCTGTCTAGTGTATAGCTCTGGTCTATTGCTTACCTGACAGTAAAGCCTGTAGTGTAGCTGTCTGGTCTATTGCTTACCTTACAGTGAAGCCAGTAGTGTAGCTGTCTGGTCTATTGCTTACCTGACAGTAAAGTCTGTAGTGTAGCTGTCTAGTGTATAGCTCTGGTCTATTGCTTACCTGACAGTAAAGCCTGTAGTGTAGCTGTACAGTCTATTGCTTACCTGACAGTAAAGCCAGTAGCATATCTGTCTGGTCTATTGCTTACCTGACAGTGAAGACTGTAGTGCAGCTGTCTAGACTATTGCTTACCTGACAGTAAAACCTGTAGCGTAGCTGTCCAGTATATTGCTTACCAGACAGTAAAGCCTGTAGTGTACATGTAGTTGTCCTGTATATTGCTTACCTAACTGTAAAACCTGTAGTGTAGCTGTCCGGTCTACTGCTGTTCTTCCGCAGAGGTAACAAACTGTGAAGGGAGTCCACATTACTCTGAAAATGTGTTAAGATAATTTATTGCTTACCTGACAGTAAAGCCAGTAGCATAGCTGTCTGGTCTATTGCTTACCTGACCAGACAGTAAAGTCTGTAGTGTAGCTGTCTGGTATATTGCTTACCTGACAGTAAAGTCTGTAGTGTAGCTGTCTGGTGTATTGCTTACCAGACAGTAAAGCCAGAAGTGTAGCTGTCTGGTTTATTGCTTACCTGACAGTAAAGCCAGTAGTGTAGCTGTCTGGTATATTGCTTACCTGACAGTAAAGTCTGTAGTGTAGCTGTCTGGTGTATTGCTTACCATACAGTAAAGCCAGAAGTGTAGCTGTCTGGTTTATTGCTTACCTGACAGTAAAGCCAGTAGTGTAGCTGTCTGGTCTATTGCTTACCTGACAGTAAAGTCTGTAGTATAGCTGTCCAGTGTATTGCTTACCTGACAGTAAAGCCAGAAGTGTAGCTGTCTGGTCTATTGCTTACCTGACAGTAAAGTATGCAGTGTAGCTGTCTGGTCTATTGCTTACCTGACAGTAAAGTATGTAGTGTAGCTGTCCAGTGTATTGCTTACCTGACAGTAAAGCCAGTAGTGTAGCTGTCTGGTATATTGCTTACCTGACAGTAAAGTCTGTAGTGTAGCTGTCTGGTGTATTGCTTACCAGACAGTAAAGCCAGAAGTGTAGCTGTCTGGTTTATTGCTTACCTGACAGTAAAGCCAGTAGTGTAGCTGTCTGGTCTATTGCTTACCTGACAGTAAAGTCTGTAGTATAGCTGTCTGGTATATTGCTTACCTGACAGTAAAGCCAGTAGTGTAGCTGTCTGGTATATTGCTTACCTGACAGTAAAGTCTGTAGTGTAGCTGTCTGGTGTATTGCTTACCAGACAGTAAAGCCAGTAGTGTAGCTGTCCAGTGTATTGCTTACCTGACAGTAAAGCCAGAAGTGTAGCTGTCTGGTCTATTGCTTACCTGACAGTAAAATATGCAGTGTAGCTGTCTGGTCTATTGCTTACCTGACAGTAAAGTCTGTAGTGTAGCTGTCCAGTGTATTGCTTACCTGACAGTAAAGCCAGTAGTGTAGCTGTCTGGTGTATTGCTTACCAGACAGTAAAACCAGAAGTGTAGCTGTCTGGTTTATTGCTTACCTGACAGTAAAGCCAGTAGCATAGCTGTCTAGTGTATTGCTTACCTGACAGTAAAGCCAGAAGTGTAGCTGTCTGGTCTATTGCTTACCTGACAGTAAAGTCTGTAGTATAGCTGTCCAGTGTATTGCTTACCTGACAGTAAAGCCAGAAGTGTAGCTGTCTGGTCTATTGCTTACCTGACAGTAAAGTCTGTAGTATAGCTGTCCAGTGTATTGCTTACCTGACAGTAAAGCCAGAAGTGTAGCTGTCTGGTCTATTGCTTACCAGACAGTAAAGCCAGTAGTGTAGCTGTCCAGTGTATTGCTTACCTGACAGTAAAGCCAGAAGTGTAGCTGTCTGGTCTATTGCTTACCTGACAGTAAAATATGCAGTGTAGCTGTCTGGTCTTTTGCTAACCTGACAGTAAAGTCTGTAGTGTAGCTGTCCAGTGTATTGCTTACCTGACAGTAAAGCCAGTAGTGTAGCTGTCTGGTGTATTGCTTACCAGACAGTAAAACCAGAAGTGTAGCTGTCTGGTTTATTGCTTACCTGACAGTAAAGCCAGTAGCATAGCTGTCTAGTGTATTGCTTACCTGACAGTAAAGCCAGAAGTGTAGCTGTCTGGTCTATTGCTTACCTGACAGTAAAGTCTGTAGTATAGCTGTCCAGTGTATTGCTTACCTGACAGTCAAGCCAGAAGTGTAGCTGTCTGGTCTATTGCTTACCTGACAGTAAAGTCTGTAGTATAGCTGTCCAGTGTATTGCTTACCTGACAGTAAAGCCAGAAGTGTAGCTGTCTGGTCTATTGCTTACCTGACAGTAAAGTATGCAGTGTAGCTGTCTGGTCTATTGCTTACCTGACAGTAAAGTATGCAGTGTAGCTGTCTGGTCTATTGCTTACCTGACAGTAAAGTATGCAGTGTAGCTGTCTGGTCTATTGCTTACCTGACAGTAAAGTCTGTAGTGTAGCTGTCCAGTGTATTGCTTACCTGACAGTAAAGCCAGTATTGTAGCTGTCTGGTATATTGCTTACCTGACAGTAAAGCCAGAAGTGTACATGTAGTTGTCCTGTATATTGCTTACCTAACTGTAAAACCTGTAGTGTAGCTGTCCGGTCTACTGCTGTTCTTCCGCAGAGGTAACAAACTGTGAAGGGAGTCCACATTACTCTGAAAATGTGTTAAGATAATTTATTGCAGAAGAAATCTAATTTTACATAAAAGAAAAAAATATGAAGACGAAGCTGTGAAACAGATCATATCTGGTTTGCAGTTGAACAGGGTCCACTCTCAATCAGTTCAATACTAAACTGTTTTACTACAAGCTTGGGAATAAGTGTTTTTATACAAAACTTTTTCTAATTCTTATTTATCTTTTCTTTTGTTCAGCTCAAACGATTTGTTCCAGTGGGAAACTCATGCATAAAATTGTTATATAATCCAATTAAAAAAAATAAAAATGTTGAAAACTCGTTTATTACAGTGATCACAGACCTAATAACAAATAACAATAAATTAATATAATCCTGTTTGCAATTCCTTAGGAGTCTTTTGAATTTATTCTCTTCAAAATCAATGCATTTTTGAGAGAGGTGTTAGAAGGGAAAGTTAAGGTGCCACGTGATATTATGGCTGCTTCATTCCTTCAGATTAGAAGTGTCCAGTCTGTTTGTTATTAGGTCTGTGCAGTGATCCAGATTTTGTTCAACATTTAAGGTGCCAGAGATCAACAGGCATTCAACAGAACATGACTGGGAAAAAATGGGTAGAAATTAATGTTAGTTATAAAAGGCAGAATATGCTTATTAACACATAAACTGAAACAGTTGACTTGGAAGCATTACAATTTAGAGAATTACGCTAACAAATAAACTGAATAAAATTAAACTGTACACACTATGCTGAACAAATATTTGTGTGTATCCCCCACATGCTGCACCAATGCTAAGCACAACACAGGAAGTGTGCAGATCCAAATGATTTATTTATAGCACAGGTAATGTTTATGTAAACATGAGTTAAAAAGTCAGCATGCCTTTTTAACGAAGCATACGTATCTAATCAGTTGTTTCTATTAACGGATGGGTACACTGGAGAATTTAATGCAAATCTGACTGCAATATTATACACAAATACTTGACACAAAGTCTCTATCATCTCCATTAAGGTTAACAATAAGCACATTCTGACTTGAACACGTGCAGTTTATACATCTTCGTAATGCAGATTGTTTACCTTGCAAACTTTCTTGAAACATTCCTCGAGCCCCGCGAGATCCTCGCGCGTGTTAGCAAGTCTGTGTACCTCCTCCACGAGGGCATCTGGCATGGGCATACTGGAAAAGTCCCAGCCGTACTGCTCGGCAAAGCTCATCAAACCCGTCAGGTTCTCGGACCGCGTCACACCATTGTTGTTGATGGCGGTGTAATTTCTAGGATTTTGTCTGATTATAAATAAATAAAGATTCGAAGTTTTTACTAAGAAGCATTTATTTTTGTAATGGTAATATTTTGATATGTACTGATTTAGTGTAAGAATTGTGTTAAAAATGCTATAGTGAAAACTTGAGTTTGTAATCATTTCATAGGTACGTAACAAAACACTTTAATTGGATATAGATACACATGTCTAGCAGAGACTATACCTGCCAAGTGTCCAATCAAGAGAAAAATCACTTCCTCCCGACCCCTCCCACCTCAACCCCTCATTTTTTTATTAAGAAGATGACTTAATCTTGTTTAAAAATAAAGCGATAATTTTAAATAATGTTTATAATTGCACACAACTGCAAAATACATGTTTAGAAGCTTTAGTGGTGACATTTTGGTGATTTTGTTCTGACAATGGTAAATAATGTAAGAATCCAAGACTGCAAAATCTCCCTATTACTTCAACAACATGCAATCTTAATACTGGGCCTGTTGAAAAGTTGGCAGGTCTGCAGAGAAATGAACGAATATCATATAATGTTAGGCAGGGACTATCTTAAGTGAAGAAATTCCCAGAAATAGGATCATCACCACAGAAGCAGCCTTATTAATCTAGGCCATGTCTAAATTGTGAATACTTCAAATTGGTACTTTAAACATCAACAATCAACCTGCTTTAGGAGACCCGAGGCGACACATGCCATGGCTCTCCAAAATACCCACGATTCTCTGTTGCATTCTCGGTTAATCTCGGTTAATCTGACCAATCGGTGACTGTATCGCTACCGAGATTTAACCGACAATTGACCAATCAGAGCACCCATTGCGACCGAGAATTGCATGACGTCACAGCACCTTGTTCACAATATTTCCATTTTACGCGAGTTTTTAATTTCTGTTTTATTTGGTCATATATTGTTATAGTGATCGTTATGGGTGTACAGAGCGGATTATTTTATAGGTAAGTCACATTTTCTATCGCCAATGATAAAAATGAATTGAGAAAAAGTCCAAATAACGCTGGTTTTTAAAGTCGAATATTGCAATAGTATTCGGATAACCCACTTATATCGGACAACTTTATACTAACTTCATACTTTGACAGTGTATTATGTTATGTTGATAATTTTTGCTAGCTGCATTTCAAAACAACGAAGAATTAATATCACAGCAGACATGGAAGTGGTTAGCTGCATTAATCTTATCCGTCTTTCTCGTCCGTTCATGTTTTCTCAGAAATATGTTTATAATGTCATAACAAACTTTTACACAGTTACAGTGACCAATTCCGAGATATTCTCACGTTAAAATTAAGAAATTCTCATTAAAATGTATCCAATGAGAGAAAAAATCTCTCTCTGCCGATCGTTGCAGGTGTTTGGTTTAATAAAATGCCTTTTTGGCAGTTGAGCAGTTGATCAACGAACCGCAACTCTTATGTGGACTCAGTTGCTTGCCAATGCATTTTACAATAATCGTCTGGAAGGTCGGACGCAAATTAATTTTGAAAAGCCATTAAGATTTGCGTTGCGTCCGTGGCTAATTTTTTAAAATCCCAGATGAAAATAACAATAATGTGATGGCCAACGGCATTATGATTACAGAGGTAATCGATCCGAACATTGAATCCAGCAAATTCTCTCTCTGTCCCTCCCACCCCACTCTCTTGTACTCTAAATTCTCTCTCTGCCCCCCTGCCCACACACACACACTCTCTCCTCTCTCTCTGACAGTCTCTCATTTCAGTGCCCGCATTCACTTGAAGTAAACACATAAAGATTTATTCCCTTCAACGCGGACATTCGTCGGGGATTGGGCAAACAAAATAAGCGTGGAGAATTAACTTCTACAACAACAACAACAACATTCTATTGAACTTTCTCTTCAGTATTTTATCTCCATTGGTCCAATAATAGGCGCCAGAACTAATTAATAGCGGTTGGGAACTACGCTTGTTGTTCAGCCATACCCGTTCTGATTCGCCAACACTCGGGCCGAATCCACTTGCAGTCGCTGACGCAGACTTTCCGAACAGCGACCTGATGTGTGCTTGTTTACCCGCCATGTTTACGTTGTGGATATAAAAAAACAACAGTCTGACTGGTTAGCGATATATTTCATCTGATCACACGCCAATTGATTCTAGCGTGAATTGAATCACAGTCTATATGACGCGGTGGTTACCTGGTAACAAACAAACGCCTGTTAATCTTGCAAATATTGCAACATCGTGTTTGAACGATAGTTTAACTTAATTTTTATAGTGCAAAAAGTCACTCGCCCTGTCGGACAACCAGACGCCAAATGTAAATCGTCCGCAGGCAGCTTGCACTCGCCAATGCGAGTGGAATTTTACACCCCTGCCGACTCAAGTGATTGAGAAATGTAAAAAAAAGAGAGCAAAATCGCTTGTTTGGGATCACTTTGGGCTTAAAAAGTTGTAAAAGGGCGCTACAATAGTAGTCTAGATCTAGGCAGTGTTGCATTTTGTAAAATATGCTAGATTACGGTCAAGTGCTCCGGCCGCACAACACATATGGTAACTCGTATGCATTACTCGACGTTGAATACAAAACAGAAAGTAGAAATTGTCAAACTCGGAACTGCCATGCGCAATGTTTCTCATTCACAAGCACAACCAACATTGCATCACGTTATGTCATCTGTATCGAAGACTACATCAGGAAATTGGAGAAGTCTATTGAAAATATTAATAATTCAGGTTAAACTCATACATAATCTGATTAAAAATGTAATAAATAGATTATTTAACTGTTGTGATCGATTATATGGAAATCCTTCACTCGATGGTAGGCGTGTTTTTTTTCTCACTCACTTGCTTACACTCGTTCATGAAAAGAACCACACGCCTATCATCTCGTGTAGGATTTCCCTATAGTCGATCCCAGCAAGTTAATAATCTCTATATAATTATGTCGCTGTTGTGTTGCTATAACAAAAAATCTTGAGTGAAACTGGCGCTGTGTGCATATAATTGCTTAAATATCCTTCATATATGACACTATGGATATCTTGATTATGAATTAAGAATATTATGAATGAGTGTTTGTCGGATTTGAAGTATTGTTGTGTATATGGATGTGTGTGCCTGAGTATGAATGTTTTATATGTATTTATAACTTTTATAGTATTATTGTTCGAAGGCCACATTGAAAATAAGTGTATGTATTTTATATGCATAACATAATGTGTTTTAACCTTCGTTAAATAAAGAAATTATTATTATTATAAATTATCAACACAATTGTACAAGAAAATATATTATGATACGTATCGCGATAAAGTCTCTTGTATCGCAATATATCGCAAAACATTTTTTGGATGCAATACCCAGCACTACTTTCCAGTATGGAGCTTTCAGGTAAAACATAAAATAATTGTTACTGTGAATGTATGTGTTTGACTTCACGCTTCAGACTTCCGAGTTCATACTTACACATTAAAATAATTACAACACGAATCAAAGTTATTTTTTTTTAATTCATGGTTACTCTCCACGCGCGTTAGAAAAGTAAGCAGGTTATGCGCAGATTTAGGGTGTGGGGGCATCCGGCGACCCCCATAATCTGAGATGGACATTGTGGCGAACATTCATGTTATCGTTCTACGTACATGTGTCCGTCATGGTATGTGTCAGTAAATTGAACTTTCACAGAGCATATAGCTAGACAATGGCGTAGCCATGATCGTCTCAGATTTAGGGGGTTGCCCGGCTGGGTGCCCCCCACCCCACTTAATCTGCCCATGCGCACATACTGTAGATAAAT
This sequence comes from Cyrtodaria siliqua, assembly GCA_037043455.1. NCBI lineage: Eukaryota > Metazoa > Mollusca > Bivalvia > Adapedonta > Hiatellidae > Cyrtodaria > Cyrtodaria siliqua. Next base: position 86,242 of record JAWPHD010010620.1, read on the forward strand.
ACCCGAAAAAAAAATCCACTATGGCTAGAGTTGGTACAGCGAAAAATAAAAGGTAAATAAATAGATTGTCTATAGTTATATCTTTAATTGTTTGATTAAATTTGTTATATTCACAATGAAGCAGCAAACAAACTTGAATTAATTTTTTCTTTGGTAATTTCCGGGAAAGTTTTCGGTTACGGAAAAGGCTGAAGTGCTGGTAAAGAACCCAAACATACCGCGTTTGCGGTACCACTCAAGCTAAATACCAGTGTATACCGGTAATACCGTGCAGCACTAACTATGGCATACTTTTCGACAAGTGCAGTGGATAATAATCATGCATTATAATCGTGCATTTTGAAAAATATTGACGACATCGATAACTTATTCGTGTTGTGATTAATTCAATGTAAGTATGAACTCTGAAGTGTAGAGTCACCGGTCTTCCATAGTGATGGTAGATCGAAGATCAGCAGAGCTTATGCCATGGTGCGGTGTCCGTCATCTGTCTGTCCGTCCTTAAACTTTTTTGTAGCGACTACTCCTCTGAAACTACTTGACATGAAACTTCACAGGAATGTTGATCTAGCTATCAAAAACCTATCAGTGGAGCTTCATATAGTCAATTTTAATGACCTCTTGTTATTAGGCAATCATTTTACCACATGTAAACAAGATCCTTTTGCCCTCACAAATCTCTTAGTTTCAATTCCTCACGACAAAGCTGCAAGTGTTTTTCCACCGATTTGCTTCAGCCTTCTGTAGGAAGGCGTCTCTGTGGTCGAGTGGTTAACATAGTTGCACTGTAAACCTTCTCGACTCTCACACTAGGACTCGGCTTGTAAGTGAGGTGATGTTGATTCATATGGATGGTGGTAGGTGTACAGTACTGGTTTAACCCAGGAGATAAGTGGCTGGTCTGCCTCCACCACAAACAACAGCATAATAATACATAGAACTTTGCTTATGATGACATTTTCAATGGGATTCAACTAATCAGGTGTTTGCTTTTGGAAATACAAGTGTAGGTAACATTAGGTATTTAATAGGCACATATATATGTATTATGAGCAAACCATTTGGAGTAAATTAGCTACAACAGATTTTTGTGTGAAATTTGGCAGTTTTATTTAATACTGTAAGTCCATGCTCTCAGTACGAACATATAACACTTCTATGGTGTAATCGGTTAAACACGTCTACCCTTTGGGTGGAAAACTCAGGTTCAAATCCTGATGGGAGTAATTGTTTGGAACAAGAGCTGGATTAGAAATTTCTAAAGTATGGATATAATTCAATACTGAATTTAAAAACGTCAGAATATCATAGGTTATGTCAGTGAGGCAATTGAAAATGCAGTGGTATATATGTCTGAAAAAGTGACAGTTGGTGTTTCTTAAGCTTTTATAGTCATGAAATACAATTAAATGAAAAGCAATGCTTTGCTGCAGTGACCGATCCTTGTTATTTTAGTTTTAAATATGTTTACCATTTGTTAAATTAAAGACATCATTAGCGGACGTTTACATCATTACAAGAGAGTGCAGGCAAGTAGTAGTAGCAAGTAATAGTAGCAAGTAGTAGTAGCAAGTAGTAGTAGCAGCAAGTAGTAGCAGCAAGTAGTTAGTAGCAAGTAGTAGCAGCAAGTAGTAAGCAAGTAGTAAGCAAGTAGTAGTAGCAAGTAGTAGCAGCAAGTAGTAGTAGCAATTAGTAGTAGTAGTAGCAAGTAGTAGCAGCAATTAGTAGTAGTAGTAGTAGCAAGTAGTAGTAGCAAGTAGTAGCAGCAAGTAGTAGTAGCACATAGTAGCAGTGACAGTAGTAGTAGCAAGTAGTAGCAGCAAGTAGTAGTAGCAAGTAGTAGCAGCAAGTAGTAGTAGCAAGTAGTAGCAGCAAGTAGTAGTAGCAAGTAGTAGCAGCAAGTAGTAGCAGTGACAGTAGTAGTAGAAGCAAGTAGTAGTAGCAAGTAATAGCAGCAAGTTGTAGCAGCAAGTAGTAGTAGTAGTAGTAGTAGCAAGTAGTAGCAGTGACAGTAGTAGTAGCAGCAAGTATTAGCAATGACAGTAGTAGTAGCAAGTAGTAGCAGCAAGTAGTAGCAGTAAGTAGTAGCAGCAAGTAGTAGCAGCAAGTAGTAGTAGCAAGTAGTAGCAGCAAGTAGTAGCAATGACAGTAGTAGTAGCAAGTAGTAGCAGCAAGTAGTAGTAGCAAGTAGTAGTAGCAAGTAGTAGCAGCAAGTAGTAGTAGCAAGTAGTAGCAGTGACAGTAGTAGTAGCAAAGTAGTAGCAGCAAGTAGTTGGAGCAAGTAGTAGTAGTAGCAAGTAGTAGTAGCAAGTAGTAGCAGTGACAGTAGTAGTAGTAGCAAGTAGTAGCAGCAAGTAATAGCAGCAAGTAGTAGCAATGACAGTAGTAGAAGCAAGTAGTAGCAGCAAGTAGTAGCAGTAAGTAGTAGCAGCAAGGAGTAGCAGCAAGTAGTAGCAGCAAGTAGTAGTAGCAAGTAGTAGCAGCAAGTAGTAGCAGCAAGTAGTAGCAGCAAGTAGTAGTAGCAAGTAGTAGCAGCAAGTAGTAGCAGCAAGTAGAAGCAGCAAGTAGTAGCAGCAAGTAGTAGCAGCAAGTAGTAGTAGCAAGTAGTAGTGGCAAGTAGTAGTAGCAAGTAGTAGTGGCAAGTAGTAGTAGCAGTAGTAGTAGCAAGTAGTAGCAGCAGTAGTAGCAGCAAGTAGTAGCAGCAAGTAGTAGCAGCAAGTAGTAGTGGCAAGTAGTAGCAGCAAGTAGTAGCAGCAAGTAGTAGTAGCAAGTAGTAGTGGCAAGTAGTAGCAGCAAGTAGTAGCAGCAAGTAGTAGCAGTGGCAGTAGTAGAAGCAGTGGCAGCAGTAGTAGTAGCCATGTAGTAGTAGTGACAGTAGTAATAGCAGCAAGTAGTAGCAGCAAGTAGTAGCAGCAAGTTAGTAGAAGTAGTGGCAGCAGTAGTAGTAGCAGCAGCAAGTAGTAGTAATAGTTAGTAGTAGTAGTGTATTAGTAGCAGGAGAAAAAGTAATAGTAAAGTAGTAGAAATAGAAGTAGTAGTAGTAATGGACGTTTTAAATTATAAAAATACTATTAGTGGTAGTGTATTAGTGTATTATATGTAAGCCAAAGTGATAAATGCCCAATTCTTCTTATTAAACAGAAGTTTGTTCCGGGGGGGGGGGGGGGGGGGGGGGGGGGGGGGGGGGGGGGGGGGGGGGGGGGGGGGGGGGGGGGGGGGGGGGCATGGGGGGGGGGGGGACAGGGGGGGGGGGGGGGCCAACATGCTGAATAAACTATTTGATTATAAATATACATGTTACTTTATATAGAAAAAAATAATGTTTTTTTTTAAAGTTTTTTAAAACCCCATGACATATGATTATAGAAATTTCCTCATCATTCAATACAAAATAGCACCTCTGGCTGGGTTAAAAGTTAAAAAAAAAACAAGCCTGGTCTGGGGACTCGAACCAACAACCTATGGGTTTCGGGAGCTAATTTCACCCCTCTGAAAGTCGGGTAGCGCAAAAAAGAGTCTCGTGGAGCGAAAGTTTTAGCGCAGGTGGAATGAGCATGGCAGACTTGAAATCTGAAGGACCCGCCTTTTAAGCCCCAATGGCAAACTGAGAAGGTTTCTTCAACATATTCTTGGGCAAGAAAATTCCACTAGCCATGTCCGTTCGATTGGGGAGGGGTAAAACCGGTTTGTTCCTCTGAGCATGTTTCAGAGAACCATAGGAATCTATTGGTTAATAAAATTAGGGCAGCAGTGCTCACAGAAAAATATTTTAAGAGACAGGCCCAGGGCTTGTTGCTTCTGAAAATGGACAGGCCCTGATTTAAAATGGACAAGCCCTGATTTAAAATGGAAAGGTCCAATATTTAGTTCTTATTGGAAATGTCTTTTATTCACTTTATAGCACACATTTGTTACGTATGTATTATCAAACTCAGAACCTCCTCTGACTATATATTTTTCTTTTTGCTACCACTTTATGCTCCCTAGTCAGCGGACTTAATTTACCACTTCATTTCAAATATGTTAGAATAGAATATTACATAGTAATTTATAACCGATGCAAAGGAGAGTACTAGCACTTTTGCCAAATGATAATAATCAGAGCCGACTCGGTGAAACTGGAGTCAAACTTGGTGTAAACTGGAGCCAAACTTGGAGCCAAATTTTTAATCAGTGTTTTATAGACTATCAGGGCCTGAGCTGTGGCTATATTTTTCTTGTTGTCACCACTTTCTTCACGTTAAAGAATTAGGAACCTAGACTGGAATTCATTTAAAAGTAGGATTCCAGGAACTCCTTACACATTGATAAAAGAAGAATGATGAATTAAAGGGGTTGTTGCACTATTTTCAAACACAGTTTGTTTTAAAAGGGCTCTGAAAAACTTGAAAAAAAACTGAAAGAATTATCAAAATGCCATGAAAAATAAAGGAGATATGACATATTGAAAATTTGCAAAGAACATAAATGGGACGCGGCCATCTTTGAACGATGACGTCATCGCGCCGTTTTACCATATATGGCATATTGATAAAATGTCTTTTAAAGCAAAGAAAATCACTGCAAATGAAAACTAATACTAAAATGTATACATTTTACATCTGTATATTTATTTTTAATCAATTTACAGGATGATATATCTAGATATGTTTATTATAAGGATATAATGAGTTATCAATGGTTACAGGATTGATATATCTAGATATGTTTATTATAAGGATATAATGTGTTATCAATGGTTACAGGATGATATATCTAGATATGTTTATTATAAGGATATAATGTGTTATCAATCATTATAAATTCCTTAAAGCTACAGACTCGATACTTTAAAATGTTACTAATTCTTGAGTATACATCGGTCACAGGTAAAGTAGTTTTTTTGAACATCCAAAATTGATGCCCGAAATAAATACATAAAATATCCCATTAATAAATATATGTGGCTTACGAATGTATTTTCTAAAAGAAAAAACTAGAGACATAGCGCTTCTTGGAGGCTATTTGTAAGACAAATCATCTCATCTTGTTGTTGTTTACATGACGTCGCTACGTTATGCGGCTGTAAATGCGTTCGATCTACAAATAATGCGTCACCTTTAAACCAAATTATACATTACTACTATTCATTTTATGAAGTAAGATTTCAAATAATGATAAATAATTAAGGTGTATTATAAGAAATAAGTCATGGCTTTATTGCACTCCCAGAAGCCATGTTATGTGATAAATACTGATACATCTTGTGGTACATTTAAATTTGTGAAATTTTCAAATTGGGAAAAATATGAAAAATCCTTAAGGCACTTGATAAGAACTAACAAAGTTTGGAAGTTTGTTCCAAAATCAACTTATATACAATTATGCCACCCACAAATGGTCAAATAGGGCTGTAATGAATTTAACAAGAAGCAGTCTGAGAGACAGCCATATTCCCCACCGCAGTATTTTTTTGCTATGTATTGCCTTGACTTTGATATTGTAGACATGGGTGTGCAGTGTGGCATGTAAGATTTATGTACACTACCATTTTTTTTTTGTTCAGTCACCAATGGTGACCACATTTATTCTCCCCGTAATTTGGCATATTAAAATATGTCACTGCATGCCTTACAAAAAAAATTATACTATA